>JAOEGS010008429.1:32379-47008 GCA_025447755.1 Corythornis vintsioides | reverse complement strand
GAGCTATTGCAGGGGAGGTTGGCCAAGGCTCTGAGCAGCCTGGGCTAGTTGAGGGTGTCCCTGCACCCTGCAGGGGGTTGCACTAGATGCCCTTTGGAGGCCCCTTCCAGCCCTAAACATTCTCTGATTCTAGCAGAAATTATTAGTTTAAATGCCATATATGCAAAATGGCTCTGCTGCTTCAGGGCATGATGGGTACTGTACAGTCTCTTCCTGTCAATACCTGAATTATAAGCCATGATGGACTTCAGCTAGCTCTATGTAAGGTCACTTAAAAGTCACAGTGTCTTATTCCTGAGGATGTATTAGCCCAGCTAAACACAAGCTGTAACTATGCTAATAAAAACTCCCAGAAATAGAGTGCCAAGAAAACAGGGCTGATACTCTACAAAGGGTCAGTTCTGGACTGGTACTAAGCTAAAGCTCACAAATCCCAAGAGATAAAAGCACACTGCACATGTTTGCACATTCACATGCTTTCTAACACTTCCCACTGTATCTGTACTATTATTGTACTTTTATTAGCTACAGTACACTCAGTCTGCATGAAGAAGCAAAATTTGGCTGCTTAAATCACCCTACTGCATAAATCTTAATTCACAAACAACTAATTAGGGAAATAAAGTGGCCTTAGAGCCCAGAAAAATTAGTATTTTTTATAAAGAGCCTATGTTTTTTAGTCAGTTTGGAAAACCTATTTGCAATTTCTAGGCAAGTAGGATCTTAACACAGAATAAACTGCATCGTAACAACCTTCAGAAAAACAAAACAAGCCCCCAGAATTAAAAATCTCAATACGTATTTTTAAAACCTTTGAACCATCAGCCTTGAATGTTAGCCTGATGCTTTGAACTTTTTGGCATTCCTAAGGTGTGCTTTATTAAATCACATAATGTTTCATCTTTTGTTTTCCAAATGCCACAGAAAATAATGAAACTGGAGTGAATGTAAACATTTTATTACCACAAGCAACATTACTCAAGTGAAGCTTGTGCCAACTTAAGAAGAATTAAAACACACAAAGGTGCCATGTGTTGTCAGCAATGAATACTAGAATCAAAGAATAGTGAAAACAGAAAATGACATATGTCATAAACCATTTTTAAAAGTTCTTGTAAAAATGCATGTACCAAGTGTTTAAGAAGTTATACACCAAATTAAACTTTAAGGATAGCTACAACGGCCCATGCTTTTAATGAAAACACTGACTGGTCTTTAACTTACTGTATTGAAGTATAAATGTAAACACTAGACAATCTACCAGCTGCTTATTCTACAGACTATTTTCTTTGGGTTTTTTTCTGTCATAACTGCAAATTTATCTTCAAGTTCCAAAAATACTGATAAAAATCACATGATAAATAAAAATAACAAAACCAATTGCCTTCTGATAGCAATGAATTCTGACTCATCATCTTTAGTTTGGAAAAGAATTTTCATATACAAATCTATTATTTAAACATAATGTAATTACCATAAACTCCTACAAAAAATTACTAAAGCTCTCATGGTCTGATTTTAAAAGTTTAACAATTTTCTTCCACTTTTTGCATAGGCATTCCTCTCATTACTAGAACACATTTTCAGCATAACCACCTAATACTGTAAGTTACAAGACATTCAGCAACAACTTATCCTTGAGTTGGACTTCGGCCCCTCTTCTGATTAGTTAAAACCTGTTGAAGAGTGTACTCGAACACTGAAATAAATTATCAGCATAGTATCAGATGAAAGGGAAAACAAATTGCTTCCTAGGATTTTTCAAGATCTAAGGACTGGTGGAGTTGCAAAGAGATCCAGCAAGGACCTGCCCAGACAGGAGGCTTAAGAAAGGTCTAGAACAGAGCTTGCTTGTTTTTACAAGCTCTTGCTTCAAGTCCTGATACATGAAACGTAATGCTTTTTGGAAACAGTTTAGATGGATAGATAAACTCCACTGCTGCAGCCACCAAAGCAAACCTCCTAACCTCAGAACACTCTTCTGGGTTAGCTTTCTTGCAAGAGCCTCCAGAACAAATGACAATTTTCATCTCAATAATGGAGGAACAACACAAGTTACACAAACAAAACTGCTCCTTGTCCTCCCTCGACTACTGTCGAGAACTCACAGCCACCAAGACCATAATTTGCACAAACAAATAATAACATATATCACATTTAACAAAAAAGATTTTTGTTACCCCATTGTAGTCCTTAAACCCTCTGAACTCTGTTGGGAATTGGGTCTTTCCTTTATAGATTCAACTCTTCCTATATGCAAACGCAAAAGTGAACACCAATTAACTTCCTAATAACACAAGAATTGCTGCCAGACAGACTCCAACCAACTACAAAAGGAGTGAGATTCCTTAAGCTCCCACAGCCTCAGACAACAACAGTGGCAAATTCAGTCTGTAGGAATACTAAACCAGAATAATCTATTTAATAACAGGAAGGGAAAAACTAAACTATGCACAAGTATCACCCAGCATCTACAAAACGTAAGTGTGGCAAATGTGGAGCAATGAAGAAATCAGAAATTCCATGTTACTGACAGAGGTAGAGGTATCTTCTGAGGCAGATAAAGCAAATTGTGAACTCAACATCTCAGCAAAGCCAGTATCCTCAAGTTTAGTGGTTTCTATTCATTATATGTAACTTTGGAACTAGACCAACTGTATTATTTTTTGGGCCACTAGTATCATGAATACAGCCAATAAACCGAGGAAACAAAGCATGTACAGTAACCAAAGGTCCAAGGCTTGTTACTGGAAAGATAATCACAATTTCAGAGAAACAATGAATAGCAGGATCCTTCCCATCTGACATGACATTCCTCACAGAAGCTACTTCTCTCGGGCAAATCCAGCTATCAGGTTGCAAGAGGCAAAGGAGATAGTGAAGAACAGTGCTGAAAGCAAGGGAAAAATCAAGTTACTGCAGTGTCACATGGGGACACATACATGATTCAGATCGCCTTCCTATCAGCAAACCAACCATCACCACAGCATGACCAGTTCTAAGTCTCGATTCTACAGCATAACATTTGTGGTACTAACCCAGAAGATACCCAATTTTATGGACTATCTATCCCCTTCAGTTTTCTTATCACTGAAGAAAGCTATTTTTTTTTGGAGTAGTTGATACTACGTGGAAGAAATAAAAAGTCTTTCAAAGTTTTGTTGTGGGTTTTTTTGTTTGTTGGGTTTTTTTTTTCATAATTATGGAATCATTAAATATTTTTTACTCAAAAGATTGTTGCTTATCTTGACACATGTACTAGCCCTTAATCCTCAAACCAGCATTTGCAACTCAGATTACCATGCTCTGAAGTTGTGAGTTTTGACTGTTGAGTACAGCCTGTAATTCCTCATAAATTGTTACATCTATACTCTGTAGGCAAAATTACTACACAAAACAGAACCCAGGCAGAAGCTTCTCTAACGTTGTAACACACAAAGGGACGTGTGAGGAATAAAACAGCACTGAAAATAAAACTGTACTGAACTCTAGATGTAACTGCTCTGTAATCATTTACCCCAACATTACCTGACAACTACAAAAGACCAAGTCTTCAAATAGGATGGTGAAAAAGCATGACTGGCAAAGACCAAAAAGAAAAAAAGAAAATTCATGCAAACTCAGGAAAGATTAAGTGGTATGTGTGTGGGGTCTATTTAGACATAACTGGCACAGTGTTATGCCTGATGTAGCAAGGGGTTCTGCAAGTGCCCTCAGTGAGAAGTGATGAGGCACCGCCCTGTGCCAAACACAGTTGACTCCACAATGTACCCACCAGCAGACACAGTCAAGCCCTGCCAGCACACATGGTGCCTCTGAACCAGAGGGCTTCACAGAACCTCTGTGAAAAAAAGATTTAAGAGGGCAATATATATCAAAAATACCCCAAGAGAAAATAAAAGGTGTGGAGTGGGAGGAGTGAGAATCCAGAAGGAAAAAGGAGGAGGATGAAGCAGGAAAAGAGATCAGGGGCTGAAGCAGAGCATCAGTGTGAGAGGTACAGCTCCAGGGGGGCTGCTACCACACAGGACCCAGCGTGTCCTGACTCCATCTCCTGCCTGGCTGTTGCCTCTCCAAAGGGACTCGGGGATGGCAGTGGTCTGGGGAATGGAGACCAGGAAATAGGGAGGCAATGGTTATTTTGCTGGTGCTTATGTGTGTTTGTTTCATCAGTAATTGAAAGTATTCTAACTGACAATTAATTACATTGATTGAAATTCCCTCCAAGTTAGTAAACTCTTATTTCGGTCGTGATGGGGGAGGGAGGGGATGAGGTCACAAAAGCCTCAAATTCAGACTGAACGAGCACATTTAATAGAGCAGGACAGGCACTTAAAAAGAGCTAATCATACAGACAGCTCCACACACACAGGACATAATAAAAAATAGGAAACTGGGGAGGAGCAAGCCAAGTAGTGCAGACAGTTTCTAGAATGGAACATGTATCTTGAAAAGCTTAATTGATATTTAGTTGCTGACCAGTCCTATCAGTCGGACAGGAACACAGATAAGGACAGCAGCTTTGGTAAGATTTGAGGCTTTTTCCTCAGATGTTGTTAATGTTACCTTGTGCATGCACTTTCTCCAGCTGGCTTGCTTGTTATTTAAGGCAAAAGTAAAAAACAGATAATGCCTATGAGCTATTTGGGAAAGAACTGCAGCAGCAACCACAGCTTTTTTTAACAAGCCATGCTCCTGAAGGTCCCACTCCAACCCCAGCTTGCATTCATGTGCTGAACAGTCACTGGTAGCCCTTAGAAAAAGTGAACATCTCTTCTGTTTTCTAAGTATCCCACACTGGTTTATTATCTCAAATCTTAGACTAGTACATAACATACAGAAATATTCTCCTCTAAAGACAAAACCAAAATTCCCAGTTGAGTACATTCAAACTATGCTTGCTCACACTTTCCCCTTAACAAACAATTCTTCTTTAATCACAGAATCATTCAATAACAGGGGTTAGAAGAGACCTCTGGAGATCGAGTCCAACCCCCCTGCCAGAACAGGATCACTTAGGGCAGGCCACACAGGAACATAACCAAGTGATTTTGAAAGTCTCTAGAGGAGACTCCAGGACCTCTCTGGGCAGCCTGTTCCAGTGCCCAGCCACCCTACACATTAAAGGTTTTCCTCATGTTGAGGTGGAACAACTTCTGTTCCAGTTTGTGACCACTGCCCCTTGTCTCATCCCAGGGCACCACTGACAAGAGACTGGCTCCTTCTACTTGACACTCACCCTTCAGATATTCGCAAAGATCATCAAGATTCCCTCTCAATCTTCTCTTCTCCAGACTAAACAGCCCCAGGTCTCTCAGCCTTTCCTCATAAGAGAGATGTTCCTGTCCTTTCATCATCTTTGTAACTCTCTATTGTACTCTCTCTAGTACTTCCCTGTCCCTCTTGAACTGGACTAACAGGTTTCTAAATAACGTGCATTTAAAAAAGGGAAACAAGCCAATCAACAAGCTAGACTAGGAGACCTAGGGTGCAAGTCCTCTGGTTATTTTTTTTTTCCCCAAGCTGAGTTAAAATAAATCACCAAAGCCAATACGAATGAAGTAACAGGACTGCACAATTAGAAACCTGGGTTCACAATATAAGGAAACCTTGGGGCCTGACATGCTCCTAGCTGATGAAGGGAGAGGGAAAGTCAGCTCAGCTAGTGTTACTGAGGGGGAATAGGGAGGAGATGCAAAGCAGTCAGACTCACCCACACATTGCACAGAAGGCAAGTGGCATCTAATAATCCTAGATGTTAGCAACTTATGTTTCCAGGACATACTGGTTTCTTTACTGGCTCTTCCCCCAGTGAGATAAGCTTTTTAAAGATGCCCTACCACTCTGCACAACAAGAATAGAGGTTCTTGTAAAACTACAAGATCAGGGATGAAAAGCTTCTTTCCAAACATGTCAACCCCACCTGTCCAGCCCTATGCTGGAAACATGGGCTCCAGTTTGGCACAGCTTTTCAAACAGAACTATGTGGACACAAGAGAATACAGCCATGATCACCTGTACTGACCTGAAAACACTGACGTGCAATGCAGACAGTACTTTCACCAGGACCACAACTGGGAATTGCTGCTCTATCACAGGCAATGTTTAGAAGTGACAGATATTAAGAAATATACAGTAACTGGTTCTGAGACAGTAGCTAAAACAATATGTATTTTTGACCTAACACTATTTGTTTAGTCTTCTGGGAAATCAGAGTAAATCAAGAATCTTGGGGTTTATATTACTGACTGTGGAACTTGTAGAATTATCTTTAAAGTAATTTCTCAGTTCTGTAAAGTATTAAAAATTAATCCTTATTTAAGTGCTTTACCAATTGCTAAGGCATTCTGAAAAACTAAACCACTACCTTTTAGCACCAGACACATTTGTAATTGGGCTTCTTCTGTAGCAACTTCAAAAAATGAAGTTGACCACTGAATATCTTAGGCAAAGTAAGTACCTAGAATGATTTCCTCCTCGAACAAAGAAACACACCATAAGTCTTACTCGTATACAAAGTGACCTTAAAAAACAACCTCCATGAAAAATCTAACATATTTTAAATAAACCAACTAGAGATCACAGTATTTTTCTTTACATTGCTAATCTACTTATTGTCACTGTCTAAATTGGTTGGATTCATATTAGGAAAGCAAGTATATACAATACATTCAGCATGAACAGACTATCCAGGTGTCTCTGATAAGCATCTTCATTAAAATCAATTACTTGGAGCTGGAAAATGCCATCTCAGTAAGCACTGCTTCAGAGTGCTCAGGCTGAAACACACAAAGCTGTTAAAAATAGGTCTCTCTCCTAAAGCCTTTGGCACTTAAAATATCCCCAAATCGCTAGGCTACAGCCCTAAGACAATGCAAGTATCTTGCAGTGCTTAGTTAATTGTGATATTCTCATTCTCATATTCTCTAGGTAAAGTGATCTGTTTTAAAGCCTTACATCTTCCATTCCACTACTCTACAGTGGTGAGAATGAGGGCTGTCTCACTCAACTTCTTAAAGTTACTGGTTATAGAGGTAATAGTTTAAAGACATATATGAATGCAGTATTAAAATTAAAGATAAAATTGAATTTATATAATGTCTGTTCAATTAAGGTTTTTAAAGTAGATTTTAATCTTAAATTTAACTGTACAGACAATCACATACTGTTAGTACCCAGCTTCTTTCATTCTGTTAAAACAACATACTGGAAGAAGACTAACACAGTAATATTTGGCATGGTAGAACTAGAAAGCCTTGAACTATGAAACAGAGTATGTGATCTAGGTGGTTTTTCCTCTACACATATATGGATATTATTATGGATATACAGACATCAATACACTACATATTAAACATATGACCCCATTAGAAACACCTGTCATTCTTTCTCCCATCCTATATTTAAGAGGTCCATCAATGTTTGCTAACACTACTTTTTCAAATTTCCATTGCCAATCTTCAAACCATGTTCATCTATAATCCAGTAAAAGTATGAGTACATGCAGAAAAGCTCCAAGTTTAATGTCTGTAGTTGATCTGTGGGAAGATAACCCAAGATCATGATGTAGCTATCTAGCTTAGCAGAACACTTGGGAGTGTACAAAAGAACAGGACTCTGCATCACGAACTATGAAATACCTCTTTTGGAAAAGGAAGGTTTTAGACAGACTTGAACAGAATGTGAACTATCACAAACAAAAATCACACATTCCAAAGACTGCAAGAAGATAGATTTAGGTGAGGAGGAACCAGATTTAGAGGGTTGGAACCACATAACCTTTAAGGTCCCTTTCAACCCAACCAATTCTATGATTCTACGACTGAATTTTTGCCAATATCTTAGTGCTACAGCAGGATACAGTTTTGTCATTCTAACATGAAAAGCTGTTCTAGAAGACAGACACCATACAATGATCAAGGTTTATCATATCACAGTGACATATATTTTTAGATTAACAAAACAACAAACCTCCACATTTAAAAGTCAAAGAAGGTTCTCTTTGGATCAAAGAATTAACAGAAACTGTAGCTCAGCTGAAATTAATCTTGAGTTTTGTGATTGTGCAAACCAGAACAAAATACTTGCTCACCTCCTAAGAGAAAATATTTGATGTATTTTCAAATGATGCTTATTATCTTCCCTGTTTGCAACCAGATTGAATTACAGCAAGAACAATTAGAAACCTATTTCTGGACTACCAGCAAGAATTGCCATTTGTTATATGTATAGACTGTGGACAAAGAGACTTTTTTTTGGAACGTATATTTATTTTTTTTTGAACAGAAGTTGGACATACCTCATGCATTCTGCAAAAAGATTAGAGACAATAATGTTTAAGAATGAATACTTGAGAGCTTTCCCAAAATAAATCTTTCTAAAAGCATATTTCCAGATTTCTTTGCATACATTTAACTATGCTTTGCAAGGAGGGTGAAGAATCACACCTTTGTCATTTTGCTTATCATACTGGTAAAAGCTCCAGACATTGCTTACTGCTTTAAGAACACCAAAGCAGGAATCTCCTGCTTTCCCTTCCAACCCAGATTTTTCAAATAAACTTGCTTTTCTCAACCAGTTAACATATTTAACTACCAAATGCAAGCACTAACTCATCACACTCTGAAACTACCATATAAATGCAAATAAATGTTTAGTAAAGGAACAGACAAGATTGAAAGAGTACAAGATTTTAAAGCCTGTTTTTGAATAATTGTGAAGTTTGTCTGTGATATTTTATTTTCCTTGTTTTTCTGGGTTTAAAGTGGATTAGTATAGAAGGCTTTTTAGAACCCTGCTCAGATACAATTTTTTCTCATTACAGTTTAGGAGATATGGCTTGGAAAACAGATTCAGAGTGACTGACTGAGGATGCAACTCAGTAGTAGCCACTTGGGACGGACATTTCAATGACAAGTTTACCGCTAGAAAACAAAAGCAAACCAACCAACCAACCAACCAACACCCCACAACAAACAAGGAAAAAACCAACACAAAACAAATGTATGACAGTTCTTGCCAAGACTTTTGTAAGGTATTCAGTACACCAGAGCATGTCACATCATTTTGTTTGTCTGCTCCGAATTAACAGTAACAACTGCAGGTAATCTTTTGGATTTTGTAATTTATGATGAACCACAAGCACTGTCTCAACATGTTAAAAAATTCTATTAATGTTCAACCTTTACCTTCCAAGCACCAATTTCTGGCCATTACTGTTTGTTGTAATATCTGTCACAGTTGGAGACAGCTTGGTTCTGCTGTTTTTGTAATTTTTTAAGTAGCTGCAGACTACTATTGTATCACAGTCTCCTCTTCACCACACTGAACAAACCCAACCTTCTTTTTTCCCCATCATGAGCTGTAGGGTCCTGATGATATTGACAGTTTTTTGCTGGGAATTTTTCAGTTCTTTAGAATTCCTTAAATTGTGAAGCTCCAAACTGGACACAAATAGCTCAGGTGTGGACCTGATAATGCCACACAGAAGGAAGTACCTTCCCTTGATTTGTGAAATACGGTATGAGACAGAACTGAACCAGAAATTCCAGATAATCTAGTATATCCAAATCAAAGGCAAAGATTCTAATCTGCATGTGGGACAGCATCATAAAATTTTGACGTATAGATTTGTAGTATTTTTTTACTCAAAAGACTTGAACTCAACACTGTCACTGTGTTTGGTGCAGAATCTCATGCACAGATGCAAAAAAAACCAAACTGTGATTCACCACAGAATTCCAATATCAAAAGGTTGACACTGTCATACATCTTTACTCAGAATTAAACCCAGCCTTTCAAATCAGCTGCAGTGACAAGCTGATTTTAAAAACACAAGTCTAAAATAAAAAAGATCAAAACCACCAGACAACCAACATGGTTTATTTATTGTCCTATTTAAGCAGAACAAGAGTAAGGTCTCAACTGTAAGAAAGTCACTCACAATCTGAAAACATGTCAGGAAACAGAAATAATTTTTGAATTATTGATAGCAATGGGTAGCATGGATAGCAATGTCAGTTTTGATTCAATTATCTCAATTATCTTGCCCCTCTCGGTGCCATCAGCAGTCCAAGAACTATTATCAACACTTCTATCTTGGCTACAATTCTGCTCTTTGTGACAGACAGTAAGAAAGACTGCAGAAACTTCTTCACTGCTGCTCTCAATAGAACCAGTTCAGGTTCTAAAGGAAACTGGAATCTTGCCTTATCAGGTCACCTATTCAGTGGCCTGCATGCATACAAACCTGCACATATGTATATAACAACCCAATAAATAAAGTCAAGTTTATTAGAAGGTTATGGAAGTAATTGTATTACTGAATTCTTTTTGGTGAGGATATATCAATCAAAATGAATTACAGATAACAGAATTAAATACTGAAAAGGAAATCCAGAGACATGCACCATGAGCACAGGGCACTGTCCTTCAAATTGCTGTAAAAAGCACTCAGTGTGTTACAAGTGGACAGTCTGACATTAAGAAATGTCAGACAAAGAATGTATATTGGCTTTTAGTCAAGTGTAGGGAACTGATCACCATTCTGTTCCTCAGAAATAGTGTTTGCACTTGTAGATATTTGGTGCTAGACCAGGTAAGTAAAAGCAAGATATGGAAGCCACAAAGAGAAAAAGAAAATGCAAATGCATGGGATGTGAGGAGCAGCAGCAGAACTGGGCAGTGAAGGGTAATTATGGTGTGAGCAGTAACAAATTAATAATGACCATGCTTTTTATACTTTTCTATACCAAAAGTTTTGAGAGTATAACAGCTAAGAGCTGTATTTATTACAATCATATTTTTATTAGACCTCTATAAGTAAATTAGCTTTTTAAGTACTGTTCCATATAAATTCTCTAAATTGAACCAGTCTCTTTTGCATCAAAAAATATTCAAGATTCACATTCTTATTTTTGATTTTTTTTCTCATCTCTGTGATATGAAAGTACAGTGAACAGTAGTAGAATCTGTCATCATGTAAAGCAGCCATGTAAAGATCACGTGGTCACCTTAACAGTGGTAGGTGTCAATATACTTCATTAATATGGTTGAAGTACAACACTACAGAGATTGATACACAGTAGGCAAGACTATGAATACTAATACTTAAATCCAATAGAATTTAGCATAAATTACATTTGTTAGCTGTCAGGCATCATTACATAGCATTTTTTTTTTCCCTATTACTGAACCACTGCAGAGATGCACACAAACATAAAAGTCATTTGAGATGTCTGTATCTATACACACTATATGTATTAAGTAGTCTTATGGGAAGAATGCTAGCCTAAAGTTTGTAAGCTGGTGGCTTCTCTCTCACATAACACAAATGCTCATGACAGTACCAACTGATAAACATAGATTAACCTAGAGAAGTATCAATTTTTCAAGCTTGATTGCCTTTTACTGTGATAATGCAGATAATAACCATTATTGTAAGAAATCAGTATATGTATATTTTTAAATGAACTGTTTAGACAAGCAAATAGTCCTTTAAAAATACTCCACTTGCAACCTCCTCACATGTTAATGTAATTGAAACATCGTATAAAAAACAGGTTTAAATTAAAACACTGTACCAAAAGTTTAAAACTAACATTTAAAAATAAAACCACAGTATTAAATAGCATTTAAAAGATACTGTCTTACAGATTGCATGTAGACTGCTGGTACTAATACCACAGAATGGGGTAGGATGGAAAGAACCTCTGGAGTTCATCTAGTTCAAAATATTGCTCAAAGCAGGTTAAGTCTATCAGGCAGCTCAGGGTCTTATGTAGCCATGTTCTAGCATCTCTGAGGATGCTTTCCACAATCTCTCTGTGCATCCTGCAGCAGAGCTGTCACAAGGTGGTTTTCTGTTTGTTTGGTTGGGTTTTTTTACACTGTATTTATGCAAAAACACTCAAGAACACAGACTTTTTTGATTTAATCATAAGCATGGAGGCATATTGGACCCTTGACCTCTCAACACTTTATATGCATGTAAAATTAATGAAAGGAACTGTCATTGGCTCCCTCATGTGCTGAATGTCTTGTTCTCCCACTCCTATGCCTCAAAGAAGGGCTGCAGGTGGTAAGCTGTATAAAGATAACCTTCAAGACCAAAATGGTTTTGCAGAGGGCAAAGGATGTTGCTAAGGATTAAGATCACCATTCCATTCCAGTTTACACTTCAACACCACATACAAATACTCCTTCCTCCCATGTAGCTTATCTATTATATTTTTCTGCAAGTACCACCATCATAGCTCTCCATCAGTGAGTTTAAGGAATGCCACACCAGTACATAAATAAATACATCAGGAAAAAAAAACCACCAGCAACAAAATCCAGAGTAGAGCTAAGGACTTGATCCACATTTGCTTATACATCTTGTGTGTCTTATTATTACATACCTAATGTGTAACAATTAAAAACCTTAAAACATCTCCAAAACACCAACAAGAAAACAAACGTCACCCCCTAAACAACCCACAACCAAAACCACAAACAAAATGAGAAAAAACTAAACCCAGAAAGTGTTTATGATCTGGTAACTCAGTGACCTGCTAGTCTGAATTCTATTACTATAACATAAGTGAAACAGAAAACCTAAATTCCTTAGTAAATTCCCAAGACTTTTCTTTAGCTCCTGGCAGCAAACACAAACCATGAACAGTTATCCTTCATTTTTCAGTGAATCTATTATTACTGTGTCTTCTCTTTCCCTCCTGATGAGTCCCTGCTGCTTTGCCTCCCTCTCAGAAGTTCATTCGTGGCCACAAAAGGTTGAATTTTACTGTCATGGAGCAAAAGAAGCAATACTCCACTCAAGGTGGAAATGTGTCCTAGCAGCAGTAAGATGAGGCTCAAAAAGAGACTAGAATACAGACAGAATTTCTTTAGATGACACAAAATTAGTAAAAATGCATTAGCTCAAATGCAGTGGTTTTGTTACAACCTGCCACAACCATACTATGGCTACACACAAGCTCAATATTATGAAAAATGTTTTTTATATTTTGTTAGAGATCTAGAAAAAAAGAAACTAGCAGTGATGTTACCAGATTTAAATGACAATTTCTGGTAAAGCTTGAAGCAAGTCCTGTGATTTACTATGCCAATCAAACTCACCAGCAAGGCCTCATATACGGTTTGTTATAATTATCAACAAAAGCCACAGACACTTTTTTTGCTGCTGAACTCCGGTGCATAAGGACTTAGATGGCACAAGTAGAATCCCCAGAAACATTACAGTACAAAAGAATAGAATGTCCAGCAAAAATATACTGGACAGGGAATACAGAGTGATTGCCATTCAGTTACCATGATCTTTTTCATACAGTGTAAGAGAAGTACACATAAGTTGCATTTCAACCTAGAGAAGAGATACTGTTATACCTTAAAATACCTTAAAATAGGAAAAGATAAGCTACAGTCTCTATGTACACCGTAGCAGTTCTAAAGCATTGCTTTAAAATCTTGACTAGCTGAGAAATGTAGTTTTTATATAGTTTTGCAAATTTTAATTGCAAGTTTTCACCCATTTTATAGCAAATGACTTGCTAAATCTGGAGTAGTAAACTCCAAACTGATCTGTTCTTACTTTATTTCCTTTGATGCTTTTTTAAAATTCAGAATTAATACTTTAAAGAAATTCATATTCTTAAAAAAAAAAAAATCCAACCAGAAATAGCAATGACTTAAGAGTTAGTACAGCCTTACTAACTTACTTACTAACTCACTAACATAGGAACTACATGATTAGAAATGTGTGCACTAAGTTAAACAGAGTTAAATTTGAGATAAAGGACCGTGATTTAAAACTTCTACAAAATATAAACCAGAAAGGAACTTACAAAATAGAAAACAGAAAAACAAGCAAACATTAAAAAGTTTACCATTCAAAAAACCTAATTATAATTTAATTGTGCATTCTTACCTTCTGTGCTTAATCCAGGACTTGAAGTGAATTTTGCTACATCCACAATCTTGACAGCAAACTGCTGCCCTGTTTCCCTGTTGATGCATCTCCGCACAACGCTGAATGGACCCCTGAAATACACACAGAAGACAGCAACAAATAATTAGTTCTCTTTTATCATAGAATTAAAATACAAGCTGAGATACAACTCCATTATTTGTAAACAAGTTTTAGATTCCAACATTCCGATTTATTATTTATATGTTGATACCTCTCAAGCTTACTCTCCATCAAACATAAAATCAGTATTTTTAACTACAAACTAGAGCAAAGACCACAACATGAGTTTTGTACTTCCCTATACTAAAGACGCCTTCTCTTACCCTGACACTGTAGAATAGCTATATTCATAGAAACCTTACAGAATATATTGACATTATTATTAAATTTTAAGTGGACTTTATTTTGATACAAATTCCAAATTGGGGTGGGGGAGGGGGGGCGCGGATGAAAAAAAATAAAGGTGAGAAACACATTCTTGCTTTCAGCCCTAAAAGAGAGTTTAGAAATAGCTATTTGAAAGTACTGAAAGGAAACTGCTACAAAACAGTAACAAACCCTTGAGCCAAGTTCACAGAATCACAGAGTGTCAGGGGTTGGAAGGGAGCTAGAAGATCATCCAGTCCAACTCCCTGCCAGAGCAGGGGCACCTAGACCAAG
>JAOEGS010008429.1:0-14829 GCA_025447755.1 Corythornis vintsioides | reverse complement strand
CCTGCTCTGGAGACATTCCAGCCCCCCCTGGATCTGTTCCTGGGGGACTTGGTCTAGGTGCCCCTGCTCTGGCAGGGAGTTGGACTGGATGATCTTCTAGCTCCCTTCCAACCCCTGACACTCTATGATCTGTGACATGAGGACGGGATCTTGCACTCGGCCTTGCTGAGGTTCCCATGCTTTGCACTGCACACTCCTTAAACCTATTATGGTCCCTCTGGCGTGGGCAGCTAGGGCCTGGCGGTCGTACAACGTCGCGCTGTGCGGGCAGATAGAGACTGGGCTCCTCTCCAGATAGCCTGCCATTTAGCCAACGGATGTGCCGTTGTAAAGCCGGGCTATAAAAAGCCATGCCACGCGCTAATAAGGCCATTTTGCCACACTGGAGTCAACGAGCTAATTGTGTCATTTACGAGAGAGGTACCCCCCCTTCTAGCGGGAAGGGTTCCCCACCTCTGCGGGAAGGATCCCTCGCCCCTGCGGGAATCTACGAGTGTACCTCGCTTCTAGCGAGAAGGATACCCCGCTTCTGCGGGAAGGATCCCTCGCCTTGTGCGAGAAGCAACACTCTGGGTGGCATCCCATCCCTCCAGTGGATCAACTGCAACACACGGTCATCTGCAAACTTGCTGAGGGTGCAGCCAATCCCACCAACTACATCATTGACACTGGCAAAGATGTTAAATAGTACTGGTCCCAGTATGGCCTGTGGAGGGACACCATTTGAATACCGGTTTCCACTTAGACATTGAACCACTGGCTCTAACTCTTTGCATGTGGCTATCTAGACAATCCCTTATCCATCAGACCATCTGTCAAAACCATATCTCTCCAATTTTGAGGCAAGAATGTTGTGGGGCACTGTATCAAAAACTTTAAAGAAGTCTAGGTATGTGCCAGATGTTGATGGGGTCACTCCATCATAGAAAGCCACTACATTAGTCAGGCAAAACTCATCTGTCTCTAACCATCTCTCTGCCTTCCATATGTTTGGACACGTCCTCCTCAAAGCTCTATTCCATAAAATAGCTGAGGTCTTTTTCAGAGAACTGGAAGGGCTTGCAGGCCCTGGTCATCACGGTGGAGTTTAAACAGCCTGGTATGTGCTAGAGGGACACAGCAGCAGGCATGGTTGCTGTAATACACTGATGGTGCTGATGTGGTTGAGGAACCAAGGAGGGCAATTGGTCTCTTGAAAACTCACACTTAGAAAGATCAGGGGTAGCCTTTGCTGCAGGACCATGAGATGATGGAATTCAGGATCCCAAAAGGAAGCAGCAAGGCCCAAGGTAATAGCATTAACCTAGATTTCAGCAGAGAAATTACAACAGCAATATTTTTTGTAGCTTACTAGTACACCTGGTTGTGCATAAAAAAACAAAAGAATGGTGGTAAATACAGAGCAACCCATGAAAAAATGTTGTCAGAGCTCTTTGACATCTGCAATACCAGAATTAAATGGAGTCTTAATCAGGTTTGGTTTTAGTCACTTAGATACAAAATCTATTTGTACAGGTAACTGTGAGAATAAGAGTTTCACTCATAACTCAGCTGTGTAGTTTCCAATTTACTTTAGTGTCTGTGGAACCCCATAACTCTTATAACAATTTAAAGCTTCATTAGAACAATAACAAATTACATTATTATAATATACACAGTTATTATAATAACAAGTACATTATTAATAATATAAACTGACACAGATAAGATGATGTATATACACACTCACACACAAACCTTGTCTCCCATAAATGCACATCACACAGAGAGTTAAAATATGGTATGACAAAGAAATTCCAAAACATATTCAAGGAAAATCTTTTGCAAAGTTTTGAAATTTAGTTTTCTGTGAAAATTAAGTGCAACCGAGACTGCATTACTGAGCCATAATTATATAGTTCAGGTCATTCTTCTATATTTAATTTACTGGAGATCTAATTCTGCAAAGCCCAAGTATGCAAGCTAAATTATCATCACAACAGAAAGTTGCCAAATAAAGTTACTTTATTCTGAAAAAAAATCCTGATAGAAGCATTATATTTTCATTCACTTTTGCATCCAAAATGCAGATGTCTGAAGTATAAATTTTCACTGCCAGAAAGTTATTTTACTTATTGTAGCACAGCAGCACAAAAAGATCTTGTGTAATGGGCCAACAATGAGGAAAACCCTCAGTAATTTAAAACCTGATATGAAATTTGGTAGTGTTAAGAAGCATTTATCGACAATTCATTGCTGATTGGACAGTTTAATCCATCCTGGTAAAAGTTAAGGCTGAGCAAAATTCATCAGTCACAGATCTTAGTTTGCTACAAGACAGGAAAGGGCTCGTCCCTGTAGAGCACCTTGGAGCAGCCAAAACCGACTCACTAGGACTGGCTTTGGTACCTCCTCAGCTTGTCAACTGAGAAAATCTCTTTCCATGCTCTTTACTCTTTTGAATTATTAGCTGAAATCTGTGCATTTGTAGAAAAACAAGGCTAGACATTTTCTTGTTTCTTAGAGAAAGTTAACAAAATTAAATCACAGTAAAACTGTAAACTCAGTGCATTAGTGAAATTTACCATTCCTCCTGGCACTTACTGCTGTGCAAATTCTCGACTGTCTTTAGCTCACAGAAAACTCCACTTGTACAAATTGCAAGCTAAACGGCAACACAAGGAGCCTGTAATTGTTTTGTGAAGTCTATATTAATGATTTATAAACAAAGACTTACTTTTATTGCATTTTAGTCAAGAGCAGATTTGTATTTTTTTATTTACCTCCTCTGTTTCCCTATCCATCTTTCCCATCTATTCAAACTCATTCAGCTTCAGATCACAATCTTACCAAAGTCAATCCTACAAAATAATGTTACTTTTTGTTGTGCATCGGATCTTTATCTAGGAACATGAAGCACTGAATTTATGTTAAAAAAAAAAATCTCTTACAGACAGTAGAGATGAGACAGCTGAACACATTGAGAATATTTTCAACTGACAGCTGTTTAAATACCTAAGCAAGATTTAAAAATAATTGAGTACCACAGAAGTCTCATTTTGGAAATTCTTACGGACAAGGCATGCTAAAGGCTTTGAAAAACAGATGTGTTTCTATGCTGATATGCACATTTAATTCACAAGATCACACTGTGGGTGTGCAAAGATATCCCTCCCTCCAGGAAAACTTCCACTATCAGCTGCAGAGGGAAACCAGAAGGGGACGTGGCTCCTTCACCTCTCAGCTCTTTGGAAAGTGAATGCAGAACCACAGGAATTTGCCATCTACCAATATCATATAGGAGAGTCCCCCATTAAAAACAAAACCAAAACCAAACCAAGAAATAAAAACACAAACAAAAAATCCCCCAACCAACCAAACAAAACCAGCCACAACAAAACATAACCCACAACAAGCTCTCTAAAGGACTACAAGCATTACCAAAGCCACATCATAATACCTCAATTCAGTTTCCAATTGTCCTACCGAGAGTAAATAAGGCTACTTTGGGGTAAGAAAACAGAAATTGATGGAGTTTCTCATCAGAATTCCATCACTCCTAATACCAGCAGAGAAAGAATTAGCTCCTATGGTCTCTTGTACACTGGGAAACAAATACTGGATATAACAAATTTAACAACAGAGAAAATACAAAGGGATGATGATCCTTTTCTCAGAGTGCTGTTCTCCTCCACTCTTCATAACACTTGTTGAAGTTACAAAAACAAAACAGAGTTGCCTAAAATCTGCTCGGGCCTCCTTCACAGTAGGATAATTTCACAGCAAACTCTTAAAATTCTTCTCCACTCTATGGCCACGAAGTTTGCCAAAACCATGACTGTTGTTATGCATTCCACTTTGCAGCATTCTACTATATTCTCTAGAAACCTTTAAAAAAAACTCCTTCAGTAATTAACTGCTGTTGTCTTATTAATGCAGGCATTTTCTATTAGCAAGAGCTACAGTTTCAGTGTTTTCAGTTTTTCCAATATAGTCTATGTATTTGTAACATATTAAGTAAGATATCCATAAAAGCTGGACATTCAAAAAAAAATTGGGAAAAAACCAAAACAAAACAACCCCCAAACATTAGTCACAGATTATAAACTCCAGTTCCTGGAAAAGCATTGTTTTCAATTTTAAGCTGTTTGCCCTACACAGAGCACCTTTCTTTGCACCTTAATATCAACATTGGCCACATCAAAATGGTTGAACATTAGAACCGTGACTGAATGACAGTTAAACAACCTTCACAAATCAATATAAGCTAAAAAAAATAAAAAATAAAAAATATTAAAAATAAATCCATGCTGTAACTGAACAGAAGCCTTCCAAGACTGGCTGCCTTCCCAGCAAGCTTACTTCCCAAAAGCAACCACAGAGCAGGTTCTGCATTAGACAGACAGGAGCAGCAGTGTACTAATAGGTGTCAGAGGCTTCTAACTCCCTTCTACAATCATTCTGTCACACACAGACTGGGGTATTTGTTATAACATGCTGGGTATATTGAATCTCTTCCTGTCCAGCAGGTCTGATAGCCCTTCATCCCAGTCCACACACAGGTATTACAACAGGACAAGGACACAGTAAGTTACTTACCTACATTAAGGCAGTAACAAGCAGAAAGATTCAAGCCAGCTGTGAAATTCTGTGTATTCTCTAGCACAACTGTTCTTCAACTATCTCTGCTACACTGGTATTCATCACTCTGCCAAGCAGGAAGAGTTCAAACACCCCAATGAAGCTCCAAACCTTCACAATTATCAACAAGTGCAACCAAGATTTACACCAGTTCCTCTTCAGAGAATGTCAATAGGTTCTGTGTTGCTTCTGGTGCTTTAAGACAAGTACTGAACTAGATTGATTACCTGTAAAAAATTCATGTTCACACTGAAGAGATTTTTTTAATAAGAAGAGTTGTTGGAATGTAAGTTGAAAGTTCTGCATCCATCTGCAGCTTTTATCACTGCCTTGCCTCTATAACCATCTGTCTGTCTTCTGCTGCTCACAAGTGTCTTTTGCAAGCACTGTTCAGAACGTTAGCAAACATAGCTTAAATATTGATAAAGCAATTTGCAGCCAGAGAGTATTTAGCTATTAGCTCTCCAGAAATTACAACAAAAAGGTTATTATTCCTGGATATATAGTTAGCAAGGCTGAGACATAATGTGTACGCATGACTTTAAGGTCCCTTCCAAGCCAATCACTCTATGATTCTCTGACTTGGTACTATATTATCAAGACTATGATATGTACTCTATGTTGTATTATTTAACTATTATGGACATTATGAGTTCAGAATGCTTCTTTGCACCTAAAATACAAATCCTAAGTGCTTCTATTTTACTTGAAAGCATCTTTCCTGGCCTCAATGAATGAAATAAACAGAACAAACTTCCTAAAAAAAAAAAAAAAAGAGGGTATAAACATTTAAATACATGTCTTTCTAGAATTTAAATGTAATTTAGGTACCACGTTGGAATGAAACCAAATAGCACCAATTAAAAAACCCCACTATTACTTAACCAGAATCTGCAGCACAAGCAGACTGCTTTCCATTCTAGAGAAGCATGCATTTCATTTCTACACAAGCAGATATTGGCCAGACTTCAATGACTCTCCTGTGCTCTGCTGCACCTCTGGACCTTTTTCAAAAGCAGAAAATTTGAGGAGATGCCAAAAGTGACTCCAGCTGCCCCTTCAAACAATCAGCAAGCCATAGTCTAAGATGAACCATTATACAGGCAGCCAACAAATGAGGAAATCCTGTCCTTCTAGGTATGCACTTCTGCCAGGTTCTTGTGACCACTGGCAGTTGTGTGACCAAAGGGGTGAGAAAGGTAAGAAATGTCAAAAGAAAAAAAGACCCATCACAAAGAACTGGGCTTAGAAGAGCCATGTTTTCAGTACTCAACTGGTCAGTGATCACCTCCTTCAGAAACATGTTACTTCAATTAGCTTGAATCAAATAAATGAATACATAACTTGAGTGCTTGCCAATGTTAAAGGACAAAAGATGGTTAACAGAGTCAGACAGGTTTGGCTTCCTTTTTGTACTAATATTCTTCAATTTTACATGAATTAAAATTACAGCCACAGCTATCACTAAGATTAGTCCAGACATAAATTAATTATAAAAGTGAAGCTAGCATCTTACTCGTATGAAAGAGAGGTTCACATTCCATGACTGTTCTGTCAAAAGCTAATCCATTTGTGTCTGAAGTTTAGGTGCAAGTGCACAGCAGGGTGCCCTGAGCTATGTGAAATTCAAAATCCCAAGAAAAGAAGAGTCAGTTTGACAGTTCTTCCATAAAACTATAAAAGCAGACGAGTAGTTTCAAAGGTGTTTATGTAAGAGGTGACAAATTTCTGCATTCTCAGGTGTGACTTTCATTCACAGTGAGGTGTGAATCAGCCCAGGTGATGTCTCATAAACCAAACGACACTGCAGCTGAGCCAGTATTACCTCCAGACCCATCTGCAGCGGCCCTGGCTCTGGGCCAGGCTGTCCTTTGCCAGTGTTTCCCAGGGCCACATAAAGCCATCTTAACCATCATACCTAGGCTGGCTACACTGCTTTACTCTGGCTTAAAAGCTGTCAGTTTGCTGCCTCACTTTACTCCACACTGTATTTCAGAAGTTAGAAGCCACTAATCCACAGAGTAAGTAGCACTCTGCCACACAGAGGACCTGGAGTGCAGGAGCACTGCCCTTAAGAATGCCCACTATGTGCTGAAGACCCCCCAGAGAAAACTCACCTTTCACACGAGAGTTTCACTTACCCTCTGGTACTGAATCCAGTACACACATTTGTCTTGAGTAAAAGTCAAGCTCATATAAACAGAGCATTAATAATGAAACTTCACCTTTGTTGTTCTGATCTGAGGTATGACCAACGCGTAATGAGGTTTAAATCAGTCCAAGCTGATCAAGCCAAACCTTTTTGCTTTCCCTCTTTGGCAAGCAGAGCTACACTGAGGCCAATACTGGAAGAAGTTGGTTATCCTCACCCTTTTCTACTTGTTTCAGAAGAACAGCTCACTACCTTCAAATGGTAGTAGTTGGATATCAAAGCAATACAAACA
Organism: Corythornis vintsioides; assembly: GCA_025447755.1. Classification (NCBI taxonomy): domain Eukaryota; kingdom Metazoa; phylum Chordata; class Aves; order Coraciiformes; family Alcedinidae; genus Corythornis; species Corythornis vintsioides. The sequence goes on along the minus strand of JAOEGS010008429.1, from coordinate 7,765 downwards.
CTGCCCAGCCCAACATCCCTCATACTTTACTACACTGCAGTCACATGCTTTAAAATGTTTCAGTAAATCCATTTCAAAATTTTGGTACTATATACATGTGAAAAGAAAGACAACTTAACAGATAAAACCACATGTCAAATGCACTAAGACAGCTAAAGATGAACATTCTTCAACACATCCCCTGTCAAAAATAAGTTCCAAATTATGCACCAGAGCACATGTCTCCATTAGCAGGAGGTGCAGTGAAATAGGAATAAATTGGTAGAGTGAAAAAAATTAATATTGAAAGTGTTTTCAGAGGTTTTGCTCTAGTCTGGTCACATGGACTTAACTATTAGTAGTTAAGGCAGCATTAAATCAAAGCATATTATTCAGTTGAGTTTAATTCAGAAAGAATTACATTTTCACACTCTTGAGATCACTCTAACATATCAAATGCAGCAAGGCACTTTAAGGTTGGATGATCAAGATACTTCATTCAAAAGAACACTCATGACCTAAAATAAAACACCACGCAGATTCACCATATTGCATGTCTGCTCAGTTACAAAATACTTTTCGTTACGAAGAAATTTAAAACTCACATTGGAAATACGGAGAAAGAGAACACATTTTAAAACAATGTATACTGCAGAGAAAGGCATTTGGTGTTGTAATCTTTCTTGCACATTTGTGGACATACTGGAGAATGTCAGAGGAGGGCCACCAAAATGATCAAGGGAATGGAGCATCTCTCCTATGAGGACAGGCTGAAGGAGCTGGGGTTGTTCAGCCGGGAGAAGCTTCTGGGGGGACCTTATTTGGACCTTCCAGAACCTGAAGGCAGCTACAGGAAGGCTGGGGAAGGTCTTTTCAAAAGGTTTTATAATGACAGGACAAGGAGTAAGGAGTTTAAGCTAGGAAATAATAGATTCAGGTTGGATATTAGAAAAAAAGTTCTTTAAGGTGAGGGTGGTGGATCCCTGGAATGGGCTGCCCAGGGAGGTGGTGGAGGCCCCATCTCTGGGGTCATGCAAGGTCAGGCTTGATGAGGCTCTCAGCAACCTGACTTAGGTGGAGATGTCCTAGGCTGATCTAGATGACCTCTGGAGGTCCCTTCCAGTCTAAGAAGAATTAATATAAGTGGTGACTGGAGAGTTCAATATGCTCTATAGCAAACTTATTTACATCACCTAATTCATGTCTTGATTATCCCTTTTTTCCACAGAATTCATGTTGGGAGCAGTAAATTAACTTCAACATTTAAGTGCTTTTGCAGCAATCTTCTAAAGGCTGATCAAGAGATGCACCATGTAATCAAGAGCAGAAACACTGTTAAAACTCTTTTGCACATCTCCCCTGTTATTAGGCTGCAAGAGGTCATATCTGGTTTTGAATGCTGCCATTTTTGTACATATATTTAATTTTTGCTATTTTGTGCTTTTTTGTATTTTTTCTTTATTTTTTTAATTGTGACTGGCTCTCCACCTCCTCCTCCTCTAATCACACCAACCTGCTGTTTAGATGATTTGGGAAAACAATATATAAAATACTTACCAATACTGTACTTATTACAGATAATCTACTACACAGTTTGGAGCACATTTGTAATTACAAGCAACAAATAAAGTGCTTATTTCAGCTAACAGCTGTACATTCAAATGTAAGAAGAAGTAAGAAATTGACCTTTCAACTGCTGAACAACTTAAAAAAGAAACAAAGACCCATTCCTGGACTTTAGGTCAAGCAATACCACCTAGTTCATATATGCATTCATAGAATCATAGTATGGTTTGTGTTGGAAAGGCCCTTAAAGATCATCTAGTTACAACATCCCTGCCATGGGATGACATCCCACTACAGCAGGTTGCTCAAAGCCCCATCCAACCTGGCCTTGAACATTTCCAGGGAGGAGGCATGCACAACTTTTCCAGGCAACCTGTTCCAGTATCTCACCATGTCCACAGTGAGTAATTTCTTCCTTATGTCTAATCTAAATCGACTCTCAGCCTGAAACCATCACCACTCCTCCTACAACTACACTCCTTGAACAAGAGCCCCTTCCCCACCTTTCCTGCAGCCCCTTTTAAGTACTGGAAGGCCACTTCTAAGGTCTCCCCTGAGCCTTGTCTTCTCCAGGCTAACAACCCTGAGTGTCTCAGCCTGTCCTCATAAGGGAGGTGCTCCAGCCCCAACATCTCTGCATCCATTGTCTGGACCTCCTCATGCAGGCCCATGCCCTCCTTACTGTGGGGGTCTCAGAGCTGGACCCAGTAGTGCAGGGCGTGGGTGTCACCAGAGCAGAGGGGAAGAATCACCTCCCTCAGCCTGCTGCTCATGCTTCCTTTGATGCAGCCCAGCATGCTGTTTGTTCTGGGCTGCAGGCACACGTTGCTGGGTCATACCCAGTTTTCATCCACCAGCACCACCATGGCCTTCTCTGCAGGGCTGCTCTTTGCCCAGCCTGTACTTGTGCTGGGGTCTGTTGGTCTGTCCTTTAGTTCTAAAGATCAGACTCCACAGCAAACACCAAGCTACTGTTACCAGTGCTCAGAACAGGAACGAGGTGCTGTATTGGATGCTTGATAAACTTGGAACTGCACAGGTATGTACAGGTAATACTAGTACCAGAGTAATGTTAGGATGTTGTAAATGTAAAACAGTCCTGTTTTGTTAAAAAAAATAAAATAAAAAAAAAAAAATCTATAAGCCAAGTTTGCTAGATCTGATATTTCTCAACTTATTCGTAAGCACCAAGTGCCAGTAGGGCACATGTTTTACTAAAACAACAATGCAACTCACTGAGAGAATTTTTAACTGTGAAAATATCAACCCTAAGTTATCTGCAAACAGCCTTGAGATTTAATGTATTTACCTCTATGTATCTAGTAAAGACAAAAGAGAACTCTATTTAAACAAGAAATAACTCAATTTACCCGAAGTATTTTAAGTGCATGAGTAAAGTATGCCATAATCCAGAACTGGTGAGATCTGATAAATGCCTGTGTATCTGAATGATAGCCTTACCGTTACCAATATTAAATTAAGTGAATACTTCCAGCAACAGTGTAATATGATTGGGTCATAACAGCTATGAAAGAATAGTGTTTGTAGGAATTGATCTATTTTTGCTCACACGATTTAAAAAGCGTCCAGACAATACAGCATCAATGAGTTCTGCCAGTTGAGTTTCATGTAGCTCTGATCCCATAACAAGATGCCTTTCACTGATTGCATTCTCACTTTGTTAGAGGATTTTAGCATGAAAAAGCAGTTATTCCAACAATGTTAAACTCCCAAAGCACAAACTATAAGGCCAGAACACTTGTTCAAACTAGTAAAAATTCTAGGCAACCAAGTTTTGCCTCAGAAACATAATTAAGCAGCTCTCAGCAACTCCCAAGACTTCCCAGACAGGAGGGAATTATTCCATCAAACGACACAAAGCAGGGCACTCTCTCCTCTGGTCCAGTTTACTCATCTGTCACTGACACAGACATGAGAGAAAAGCTGCACACTGTCACAAGAGAGAAGTTTAGAGTCAAACTCCGACTATCTAACACAGAAAAGATGTTACTCAACAACCACAACAAAATAAAGCTCTTGCAGAGCAAGGTACTTTAATTTCAGACACTCTTAGAACTAGGTTTTCTGCACTTATTTCTTAGGGTCACCACATTCACCTAATGTTACTTCATTACTTGAACCACCAGAGAAGTTAAGGCCACACGAAATCTGGCTCAACACAAAATGTGTTTTAGTTTGGGGAGGGTGCTGTAGTTGTGTATGTTTGTGCCTTTGTTGGTGAGGGGTTACTTTAGTTTTATGGTGGGGTTTTTTTCTTTTGTTTGTTTTTAAACAGACTAAAAGTGAGGTCATGGTTTGTACACAGTATTAGAGAAAGCACTTTTAATTGTGCTTTTATAGCAGCATTTCAGTGTAACTTGAAGATTTATTTTAGCTGTTGGAGGAGACACATGGAAATCAGTTTATTGCAGTATACCATATACACATATGATTTTTTACATCACTGTACATTACCTGGAAAATGTACAGGAGTTCTACAGGCTTTTAAATTATTGTTAGGTATGTGTTCACATGTAGTTTTATGTAGTATCTCAAATTATTCTTCAGTTTTATGCTATGCAAATTCATTTAAACATTGTCCATAAGAAGTTACACCATTAAAAAAAAAAATAAAATTCTATTAATTATTGCATTCATTTGCCTCTACTAGGGATGTTCCTATCATGAATATCTCTTACGTGTGCATTTTGTACACAGATTGCTTTGATGTATATGGTAAAACACATTATTTTGGGGAAACTTCTTGGAAATGCTCAAGCCTCATAAAATATCTCATACGGTTCAATGTGAAGCACATAAGAGTTCTCAAGACAATGCAAGAAAGAAAAGACAAATATTAATTTTCTAAAATGAACCTCCTAATTTGTATTGGCCATTTTTCAGAGGCACTAACAGATACCTCATACATTATGTGTACATGCACAGAGAGTACACACTACAAACACAACTCTAGCATATGGTAATTATATCAATGTAGAGCTAAGCCTGAGAAATGGGTATCTTTTGTATTTCACACTTATCTTACACTAAAAGAAAATTAAACTTGGTAGTGAAATGCCCAAAGAATAGATTCTCTGATTACTAGTGAAACTAATTCATTTCACTCTGTATTTGCCCAAGCAGTAGTTTTCAGCACTGGGAGGGACAACATGCTCAGGAAATTGCAGTTATATACCAACATTGAAAGTCTTTGTCACAATTATGTTACCCAAGAGTTATTACAGAATAATAGAATTTCCTAGATATTTCCCAGATAAATTCTGTTTGGAGGCAATGCATGCATCTATGAATAACACTCTTTCAACAAAAATGCACAGAATAAAAAAACCCGACCAGCCTTTCCCAGTTTCTTGCTGACATTTTTCAGCATACAAACATAACATGATACTTTTAGTTTCCCAGCTGTTAATTTCAGTAAATTGTTTTAAAATTCAAGTTCTATGTGACTGGGTCAGACACCAGAAACATGAGTGATGTCCTAAGCAGCCAATACTTGTAAGCAAGTGCCTGCTACAACTAATTCCAGCCAAACCAGCTTAGAGGCAGCACATAACTGACAGTTGTCAACACTGCTGGCAGTTACACAGAAATCTTGGCACTGTCAGGAAGCTGCTTGTCTCTGATGAAATCCCTGCCTCCATTTGTCGTTGTACTGTGCAGAACACAATAATGCACCCTAGAAAACAATTTTTATGTACTTCAGCCACTTTGAAGTATATATACTCATTTTAAGTAGATTCAGAAAATAAGCATACATTCTTTAAAGTCCTAATAATTATCAAATTCATAGAAGATTATTTAAATGAGAAAAAGCTCAATTTTTTCCTGAAAAAGATTTTTTAATTCTATTCTATCTAGAAAATTAGTTCAATCTGACCAATACCTTAACATTTTTCTAAAGATTTAAAATATGTATCTAAAATAGTCCAAGTTATCTCTGGTCTGCCATTCTAGAGTAGCAAATTTCGAGGACTTTTTTCCCAATTACCTTACTTGTGCCCTAAGCTGGGACACATGCCCAAGTACCATTTAACTAGAGGAAGATCATTTGATGTTTACTCTTCCCGAGTAGCAAGTGTGGAGCAGGTGAGAGATCTTTTATGTTTATTCCACACCAACGTTTTACTTATGTATTGTTTAGAAACTGAGGATATTGTATCAACTGTGATGTGTTAATTGTGGTGTACTTGGAGACAAACAGAATACTCCTTGCATATTTGAGGAGCAATTTATTACTCTAATTACTGAGATAGCACAGGTATGCTGTTAACTCCTGAAGAGTTTACAAGATTTTACATCACTAGATGGATCCAGCCCTTGCCCTTTTTTCCCCCATGACTAAACTTTACTTTTTCTCTTACTTTCACCACTGTAAAAAAGGTCCATTTAAGGAGTGAGCTTAGTCACCAGATGGGTGTCCCAGACATACACAGCTCTAGCTGTAAAGCCACACAGAAGCCTGTTAAGCAGCCTGTTGCCAAGAACTGGCTTTAGATCTATTTTTAGCATAAAATATGGTGAAGGCCAGATAAGTCTTGCTAGTTTATTTAGCAGCTATTTAAAGATTTGTTTCTTTAAGATGCAATAACTTAAAAATAATGGTATAAGCCTCAGTTTCTTCAAAATGTTTTAAAGCTTAAGCAGCTCCCTATTAAGTTTGTTACCAACAGCACTCTTAAAAGCCCATAACACTTTTAATACCTGGAGTAAGTTACATTAAAGGACGTCTGAAGTCAAACAAACTGAACAATCACAGCAAACAACCCGCTCATTACATCACCTTCAAACAAAAGCCTGTATATGCATTCTAAATCAGCAAGATAAAGAACTAATACCTTTTTGTAACTGGATTTAAATAAGCTAATTTTGGTCTTTGGCACTGGGTCTCAATAACAGCAGAGAAGCTTAAAAATCACAGCCCCACATGGCTAAAACAGAAAAGAATACACATTAATGCTGCACAGATGTCATTGCAGGCAGAGAGGCAACTTAGAAAAAGAAGAATGTGACAAAAGAATTTAAAAAATAAAAAAATCTGAACTCAGTATATGTTATGGGGACAAATGGAAGATACTTAACAAGCATGCAAAAAAATAAAAAGAAAAAAAAAGCAAAAGTGATAACTATTTATGAACTGCAAGCAGCAGGGCACATTTTGTTACAGGAAAGAAAACAAGTGATGACTGGAGTTTGCTACATCTCACTTTCCATGTGATCAAGGTGTATCAGACTGACATCCTAACAGTTCAACATTCCTGTTTAAATTCCACTATCCCTTCAAGGGAAGGGGAAATCAACTTCATAATTAAACAAAAATAAAGAATGGTTTTAAGTTAAGCTCATTTTTTTCCACTCCTATACAGAAGCATAGCCACTTCTGATTTTAATAATGGTGGCCCAATGACCTACTCAAGTGTCTACAATTAATTTAGCTGACACTGAAGTGGAAAAAAGAACTACCTCACACCCAGGTGTTTCACCTGCTGTTACTATCACTCTGCAGAGACGAGAGAGATAGGAACTCCATGCAAACCTTGTCTATATTCAACTGCTATTATAACAAACAGTAACTGGAATGTGGTATTTAGAAAGTGTAAAATACTATGCTCCTTCTTAGCTGTAGCTTTACTGTCTTACAACCTTTTAAAGAAGGATTTCTTCCAGTTCCTTTAGTAGTTTTACAGAGCTGAACACAACAGCACCACACTGTGGGAGAAAGCACAGTGAATGAGGCAGCTCTTAGGAATTGAGGCATCATATAAAATGTTCCCAAATGTTTTGGAAGTTCTGCATGCCCCCCAGATTGAAAAGGAAATGCAGTCTAGAATGCTGGCTGATAAATTCAATCTTTCATTTCATACTGAGAGTTAACATGATAAACTTAAAAGGTATGTTAGAGACAAATTTTCAACATACAACACAGCAAACCCGAGCATGCAGCGTGCATCCTGTTCTCACTGTTCTTATAAACTACAAGGAAATGAAAACAGCATCAGAGGCCAGTCCACTCTCAGAAACACATGCAAACCTGGGTTGGATCCAGCTGAAAACTCAAGCCTTCAGCACAGAGCCAGCTGTGTCTCTGATTCCATTGCCTCCCTCACCTCCCTAGCCTGATGGCAAGAGTCACAGAGTGTCAGGGGTTGGAAGGGAGCTAGAAGATCATCTAGTGCAACCCCCCTGCCAGAGCAGGGGCACC
>JAOEGS010008428.1:0-14955 GCA_025447755.1 Corythornis vintsioides | reverse complement strand
CCTGCTCTGGCAGGGGGGTTGGACTAGATGATCTTCTAGGTCCCTTCCAACCCCTCACATTCTGTGATTCTGTGACATAAGGTTGTTGGTGGGTGGGGGTTCACTGGTGTTGTTGTTCCAGTTTCTTTCCTTGTCACTTATCTTCTCCCATGGTGTCCTCCAGCTTACAACACCCACCCATCATTGCACCCCTTCCAATCCCTTATTTCTTCCCTATCCTTCCCCCAGCTTTTGTACAGGCTTCTTGAGGGGCCTTTCCGAGATGTTTCTGCTCTTTGGCAGCTCTCAGAGTAGCAGCCTGTCCTCCTGCCTCACTCACACCCATCCCTCTTCATTGCCCCTGCCAGGTGTTCACCCTTCCCTACCAAATGCAGGCCTGAGCCGAAGCTTCATGCACCGGTCCTTCTCTAGCCTAAAGCTTTGCTTCTCTGTATACCTTGAATAGCCAAAGAGCATCACATCACCATTCTTTTTGCTTCGTACCCCATCCCGATCTCCACTTCTCAATGCTTCTTTGACAGCTCTCACAACAAAAAAAATGAAGGTCTTCAAAAAATGAAGGTCTTTGGAGGACATCCCTTGCTGAACATCCATTAGGTGGGAGTGCCAACATGGGCTCCGCAGTGGTCTCAGGTGAAGCACTGGCTGGGAAAGCAAGCCTTAGGCTGTGCTTTAACCTACATGAGGGCACAACTACTAAAATTCCTCAGGAATCTTGAACCTGGGTTTGGCAGATGTCAGAACCAAACCAAAGAGATGTTCCAGTGCTATGACATGGACCCTTCCACAGCTGCAGAGCTTACCTGCTCTAGAGACTGATAATGAACTACTGAGCTCTTTTAAAATTCAAAATACTTTTGGAGTGTTCAGAGTTATTTCCACCCGCAGAGGCATCACTGCTTCCAATTCAAATACTTACAGCACTTTCTAAATCCTGGATGGAAATTATGATGACAGTTCTCCCAAATACACTTGAGAAACAAAACAAAACAAAAACTAATAAAAATAAATTTCCCACAGGTTTTAATCCTCTCCTATATTATTATTTTAAGGTCATGTCACTTAGTGCCCTTTTACATTTTCAAAGTACATGGAAATTTCTCTGAGGATGCACATTTGAGTGAATCTTGAGAGGAAGGTTTATTAAGTCAAATGCGTTATCAAAATTCAGACACTGACATGCACTTGAGACACCAAATTTCTTTTCAGTGAAATTGTTAATTAATTCTTCTTCCTCAAGTTAATTTTAGCATTTTATTGAAAGGCCCATTCAACAACAAAAAAATACAGTATATAAGCTTTGGAAATGTACTGTGATTTATTCTATGTCTTTGTAGAAAATTTGGAATGTTTTCTTCTATTTTTCTTCAATTATTTTAATAAGAAAAAATACAGGAATTATAGTCTCATTTTTTCCTTTCCTTGCTGACAACTAGTAATACATTTCCTTTGCTTTAGTATTCAATCTCTTTTCAAAAATTATGTTGGAAGAAATTAATCCACCACCTTCAGTAATAAAAAAATCTAACTGTTGCATGTGAAAAGAAGGCTGAGGGGACACCTTATTGCTCTCTACAACTACCTGAAGGGAAGTTGTAGTGAGGCAGGAGTTGTTCTCTCCAGTGACAAGTGATTAGAACAAGAGGAAATGGCCTGAAATGGAACCAGTTTATGATGGGTATCAGGAAGAATTTCTTTACTGAAAGGGTTGCCAGGCATTGGAATGGTCTGCCTAGGGAGGTGGAAGAGTCACCACCCCTGGAACCCCAGCTAGATGCTGTGCTTAGGGACATGGTTCAGTGATTTTGATAGGGCTGGGAATAAGTTTGGACCTGACGATCTTGGAAGGTCTCTTCTAGCCAAAAGTATTCCACTTGGAGATTAATTTCTACACCTCTACATTTTTTTGGATACTTCCTATCAACAAGTTGTAAATAACTATTTTCTAGAACTTAGAACAGTACAGAATCATAGAATGGTTGAGGTTGGAAGGGACCTCTGGAAGTCATCTGGTCCAATGTCTCTGCTCAATCAGGGCCACTTAGAGTTGGTTGCCCAGAACCATGCCCTGGTCTGTTCACAGAGGCTTTTGAATATCTCCAAGGATTGAGACTCCAGCTGCAGGATGAACAGTTCAACTCGAGTCCATCAATCTCTTACCACCCCCCCGTGTGAAGCTAGCAGCTTCTCAGGCAAAGTTTTGCAGGTGGACAAAGTTCTGTTTTCTCCATTCTGGGGGAGGAAGGCAGGAATCTCCTATCAGTACTTCCAGGCCTCTTCAGGATTAGCTCCAAGGACAGACTCTCACAGCTCCCTCACAGTTGCTCATTAGGCTTATCAACATGGGTTGTTCACTGACAGTAAATCATGACCTTTTTCTGGGAGAAAACTCTCCACACACAACTTCTCTTTCCTGTGAGTCAGGCTCACCATAAAAAAAAGTGCTCCCTGATGTTCAGGCAGAATCTCCCGTGTTTCAGTTTGTGCTTCCTGCTGCTGGACCCTAGTTCTGTCCTCTTTGTATGCTCACTTCAGGTGATACATATGATCCCACTGAGCCTTCTCTTCTCAATCATCCCAGCTTCCAGCCTTTTCTCCTAGGAGAGACACTTCAGTTCTTTCATCATATTTGTGACCGTTGCACCCTCTCTAGTATGTTTGTGTCTCTCTTGTATGGGAGAGTCCAGCACTGTACTCCAGATGTGACCTCACCAGTGTGAAGTTACTTGCTGGCAATGCTACTCCTAGTGCAGCCCAAAATACATTAAGTTTTCTGTGCAGCAGGGGCACACTGTTGGCTTATGGACACTTTGGTGTCTAGCAGAACCCTCAGGTCCTCCAGTCATCCTGTTTCCCCAGACTGTTGAAGTCCTGCTAGAAGGCAGCACAATCCTCTGGTGTAGCAGCCACTCCTCCCATTTTTGTGCCAGCAGCAAACTCTGCACTATCATCCAATTAAGGGACAGAACTGGACTCAGTGTTCACCTCTGAGGGAGAGCACTAGTTACTGCCCCCCAACCAGACTTTGTGCCTCTGATTACCACCCTCTGGGTCCTGCATCCTTCCTAGTTTGAGGCTCTTCTTACCAGGTCAGTCACCCTGCTGTCAAAGATTCCTTTGTCCTTCTTAGTGAGGTGGATCCCAGCTCTCCCAGGCAGTCACTGATTCTCAAACAAGGTCCTGTGATCACAGAAAACAAAACTCTGTCATTGACATCAGCTCCTCAGCCAGCTGACACACAGGTGTCTCCTCTTTCTCCTCTCATTTGTTCCCCTCACCAGCAGGGTTGAAGAGGGTAACACCTGAGCCCCTGTGCCCTGACTGTCACCCCCAGAAGGAACACTGCAGAAGACATGGGGGTTTTTTTTATACTGTCTAAAAATTTCTAGACATGTTTAAAAATTACTTTCATGCCTCTCTTTCCTATTTAGTAGGTCCATAGCACATGAACAACATCCTTCTGACACGGCTGGTGGTGGAAATACCAATTTGACCCTGTTTTAATTTGCCCGTAACTTTGCCAAACTGTGATAGTTTGAGTGGAAGTTTGTACTTCTGACTTGGGAGGTTCAGCAAGGGATACTCGGTTCTGACAGTGAGATGAGAGGAAAATATTTTCCCTCATTTTAATTCGTTTTAGGACTTGGCTTTATAAGTTACAGTGACTCTGTGCTTTTGAATGGAAAGTTTAAATTGAGCTGTGTTAAGAGGTAGGTGTTTTACAGATCCTGTTCAGGGGGAGAACAAAAAGCACCCCTCAAAACTACTTGAAATCAAATTTCACCAAGTAATGAACTTCTGAAGAAGTATCCTTAGCACATGCTCAGTAAAGAAATGATCTGAAGGTGCTGTCTGGAGGTGCTCCAAGCACATTCCAGCTCTCGCCTGCTGCTGACTCCCACTCTGTTACTCCTGCATGAGCAGCATGGGACAGTCCAGCTGAGGAGAGCTGAGCAGGTCACCCTTGTGACTGCAATTCCTCTGGGTTACTGTGCCACCAGTGCCTGGTGTTTCCAGAGAGAAGACCATCCCATCAGTGTCCTTCTGCTGCCCAAGCTTTAAGAAAGGCAAGAAGCAGAGGGTAGCTGGGGAGCACAGGCTCCACCGAAGGCTCTTGGGAGCAAAAGCTGAGAGAAAACAGTGACTGAGAGAGAACAGAAAGGCCTGCTGATGGGTGTTTCATACCACTCTGATTCATACTCCATGGGCTTCAAATGCTGCTGCTCTGGCTAAGTGGAAGGCATCCAAAGCTGAAGCCCTGGAGAGCCAGATCTGTTTCTTGCTTGGGTTAGAGCGGCTCTGTGGGACAAAAGTGCTATTGCCCTGTGTGGGGGTTATTGCTGTTTTACTTCTGGATTGGAGTCAAAACCAATTCAACCAAGTCAGTTAAAGCAGTGAAGTTAAGCAAGGAAAAGTTAAGAATTACTAGGAATGAGGTTACATGTAAAATTGGAGTTCATCCCACTTAGAGGTAGGGATAATTATACATGTCTTAATTAGATGATCGTCTCCTCTTCCCACAAGATCCTGCCTTCTTTCAGCAAATGAGCTGGTTTTCAATAGCCCAACTCCTCCTTGTCACTCAATGTGCAGCTCAAGCTACTGTTTAATGCATATTATATAACCCACAGACTAGATGCAGAATTATCTGTTCTTTCTTTGGAAGCCTATAGGGCTTTTACCATGATGTACCCCTGGTAAGAGGGGAGGTTGCTCCTGCAGATCCTAAGTGAGAGGAGCTGTCTCACTGTGGCACCAGGCCAGCAGCCTGGCATCCTTGGAAGGATGAAACCCACCTCTTACCTCACTGTTTCCTGCCTGGTAGCATAGGTTATGGTTCATCATATCCTGGGAATTTCACTCCTTTGGTGACTAATCCCTCCCCTGATCCATATGGGCACCCTGGGCCCCCAGTTCCATCTTCTGAATTTGCCAGGTACCTGCATGAGGTCGTGTGTAGCTCCTGAGAAGGAAATACTTTGTGTTTTTTATAACATTTATTTATTCATGGGCTCCATTTTACAATCCCAGCCTCTGGAGTTCTGTGATAACCTGAAAATCTGTGCATTCATTTCTTTGTGTAGAAGCTGCTTGGTCCATGCTGGCTTCAGAAAGGATCTTGAAATGTAATTTTTAAGGCTTGGATATTGAAAGACAGATCAGAAGAGCTAAAACTAATCATTGATCTAAACCAAACCATTATTTCATTATTTTAAATCAGCCCCAGTGAATTTTGAGTGCTGGGAATTGACAAGAGTATGCCATAGGAATTCTAGATAAGGTAGGTAGAATGTTTTTGATGATTTATGGATATGAGGAACATTTTCAATTTAAAAAGTAGCTCTTTAGGGGCCTGAGGCTCTACTGAGAAAGCTGAGGGTGAAACAGGATTGCTGCAGACTTTACATGGTGGATGATGTGCAAGGTGGCTGCACTCACCTGTCTGTAACAGGACACACTGGTCCAGGAGTGAGGTTCAAAGAGCAAACTGAGCTAACAGGTTTTGTAATTAGAAGATGTGGTGCTCACTGAAGTGGAAACATTTTGCAGATACAAATCAATTTTTGGTACTTGTATTGCTTGGATAAAATGGACATGTCACCTTTCAATAAAGGAGAAAGGTTCAGTTTCAACAATTGCAGAAATGAACATTTCAAATAGCATTTCCAAAGAATTTTATGTACTGAAATTGTTTTATGTAGTACAAAAATAATGTTGACATGTTGTCTTTTTTTTTTTTTTCTTTCTTTCTTTTTTTTTAGCAGTGTTTATCTAGGGATATATTTTATAAAATAGATCTAAAAATACTTTTTCTTCCAATTTTTGAAAGAAGAAATTGCAGAAAGAAACCTGCAGAATTTCCTTTAAAATGGAAAACCTTGGTCTTCCAGGTCTAGCTAAACAAGAGACTTACCTGACCTTAGCCCTGACTTTAAACCATAAATTCTTCAGATTACCAATGGTCCTTTAGTGGGTTCCTATACACACCCATAAAATGTATATTATATGATCTACCACAGGCAGGTCATTTAAACTGCCTGCTTACCTTCTTTATGGAAAAATTAAAGCTAAACCATTTACAACATTTAAACTCAAAAAGTGTAGCACTTGATCCACTGAGTCTGTGGAAAAATGAGTTTGGGATTAAGCCTTTAGTTTATAGATGGATCTAAAATGGAGAGGATTGATTGATCGTAATTACTTAATTACTTAATATCTTTTATAGCAAAGTTACTGTGCTAGGAAAATAACTAAGGTTCCAGAAGTCATTGTCTCTTGATCTTCATGTTGTTCTGCAAACATCTCCTGTTTGAACCTGGGAAAAAAAAAGTTTCATATGGAGAATTAATGAGAGAATGCTGTGAACTGAGATCTCATTCATTAACTGTTTTAGGCAAAATAAAATTCATAATATACTTCAAAATTAATCTAATCAGTTTGAATCAGCTAATCCATCTGAATATGTTAAATGAGTATGTAAGTAGTCTACATACAGTACATCTGCTTCAGTATGTCAAGTGAAGAACAATCCATCCCAAAATAACCTGTCACTTGGCACTAACCTAGGAAGTGTTGGATTGGATTCACTCTTGGGATGGCTGTGTTCCACCACAGGGGATGTGTTTCAAACTTGGTTGAAATGCCCATTAATTAATTTTCACAAGCAATTTTGGATCATTCAGATGGAAAGCTCTGATAGGACTGACACTGATTTCCATCAGGGTTTGTGTTGTGTTGTAAAACACATTAAAACTCATGACTAAAATGATTTTGATTAGCTGGCTACCTGTAAGATATGAAGACCCTGATTCCAGGCCAGAGTTGAAGGACATGAACTTGAAAAATCAGCTGCTGCTGTTGCTGCTGAAGACTGAGAATTTCTTTGCTGAGAGATGGAGGACCTGACCATCAGCCAGTGAAGGAAAAATTCAACACAAGTTTTGATCAAATTCAACAAAATTTCAATTTCGATCAAATTCAACAAAAATTCAACAAAAGTTTTGATCAAACCCCAAGTGTGTCAAGACTTCAGTAGCTGACTAAGCCTAAACAGAGTACTGGTTCTACCATGCAAATATGACTTGAAATGAAGAAACTGAGGAAAGAGTTTAGCATCATGTGCTTCCTAGAGCTGTTCCTGGGCTAATGTGGTGAGTGGGGAGCCCTGGCTCAGTGTCCCTCTGCATGTTAGTGTTGTTAGCCCTCTCCATTCCTGGTCTCTGGATGTGTCTGTGTCATTGCTCCAACCAAGGCTTCCTACAGGGTCTTGGGGGTTAAGGTGACATAAGATGAAAGCACAATAGGTGGTGTTAATCTGAAGGAGTATAAAGTATAGCTGGAAGTACCTTATTGAGATAAGGAATTAGCTCACTGATGAATTGTGTAGTGACAGGAACACTGGTTTACTTCCACAGCTTTGTTTATTTACCATTTTAAAAAGACTGGATGACAGCCAGCTGTTGGGTTGGTGAGAAGACAAAGGAACAAGATGTGTCTCCACTGGAAAAAGACTTTGCAAGTTGTAATTTGTGTTAGAGTTGCAAACAAGAACACAACACCTACATTTCAGCTCAGAAAAGTGGTCCTCAGATGCACACACACACACACACACACCCCACAAAGCACACAGTCACAGCTTTGACTGCACAGATAACACAGAGACATCTGTACCCTGCATATCTTTTCTTAGGTGTCAGGTGAGTGTGCATTTGCCTGCACTGCAATACAACAACTCATATTGGCAGCACTCCTCATCACCTCCCCCTGCTTGGGCAAGGAAGACAAAGGTGAACTGACAGTAGCTATGAGGAAACTTGATCACACTAAGGTGGGGAGCTGCAGATCAAAGCCCAGGCAGAGGTTCAGCTCACCTCTGTTCAACAGTGAAAAGGGTTATGTGAGAAAGTAATGGAGAGGTACAGAGCACACTGCACTCCCTAGGGCTCCTGAGAACAATCTTCTTGTATACTTGAGCACCTCTCTTGGAAATGATCTTTCTCTTGCATTTCATGGTTATTTCTGAAGTTATGAGCATTGACTGCCTTTGTAATCTTTATTGAAGTGATAGTATTCATATCACTATGGAAAGTACAGTGGCAATAAGTCTAAGAGGAGGTGTGTACGAGTGTAAAAATAACAAAAATAAAATAAAAGCAAGAGTGTGTTACCAAGGAGTGTCCCCTACCCATGCATTTTGTAGAAAGTGAATTTTATTATATGTAAGTGCTATACCAAAGTGAAGAATGTTGTGATTCTCCTTTTGCTTCTTGTGGCAAATGAAGAATGCAGAGTTAATAAATTCCTTCTTTACTCCCAAGTATGCCAGCAGCTTTTTTTCTTTCTTGTCGTTGGGGAGTTTCATTGAGGAACTTGTTTCAAAGCAGTCTTGGACACTGGGATTCAGTTCTTAAGTCTGGGGCCTGCTCTTGTCAAACAAGCTTGCTTTTTTTTTTTTCTCTGAGCCTGTTCCCACTAGTTGTACCATGGCATATGACTGCACACACCTAGAGGGAAAATGGGTTGGGAGATACACTGAGCACAGTCAATTCAAGGTTTTATGGCAGGTCATTCAAGGTTTTGTAAGCCAGTGCAAAATATAAATGACAAAGCAAGCACCAGAATAATGAAGCATTATCCTGGCCCGAGGAGTGGGTATCTGCAGGCAGGTGACAGCTCTGTGCCTGGCAGAAGGAGATGTGCTGATAGCTAAGTGGTTCAGTACTTTGTTAATAAGAGTGTCAAACTCCACAGGGATGGCAAAAATCCCATTATTTCAAAGCTAAGTTGCATTAAAGCAAATCAGAGCTCCAAGGTGTGGATTGTAGAGAGGAATCTGGCTCTGCCAAGTAAGAAGAGAAGTCTCAAAAGTGTGATCTAATACAGTGCCTTTTCACTAGGCATTTATAGGACACTTTGAAATGCAAATGCTCCAGGAATGCCTCCTGTCAATGCTGCAACATGAGCTAAATGTTGTACTCACAACTCCCAGGGGACTGACAGTCCAAGATGGAGGGGCTGCTTTTCTGGGAGGTTGTTTTGCTCCGACATGGGAAAGACTGGATTTGGAGCTTGCTCTCCCATCTGTTTCTGACACCAGGAGTGACAGGGCATTCAGCTGAGCTTACCCAATGGCTGCATGGAAGAGAGGAGAAAAAGAATTCCATCAAGGGCCAACCATAATAAAAATCCACCCAAACTTGCCTCTTTTTATCAAAAGCAAAAATCAAAGCATTGACCTTCTCTGAATGATTTCTGCCTGACTTGATGCCTATCTGATCATTTACAGGATGCTAGTTAAAGGGTTAGAATGTTACCTACAGCCAGTTTTCTGAAGTGAGGAAACCAGGTGATACCTGCCTGATGTTGCTGCCTGACAGCACACACAGAGAGGCCCACTGCAGGATGCTGTTGTCCAAGGACACATTTGCTTTCCTTCACCTGAGTGAGCTTCCAGGTGCTTCTTGGAACTGTTTTGATAGCCCTGGCTGCAGGCTAGACCACCAAAGTGTAATGCTCTGAAACTGACTCTCATGATGCATTCTGTCCCCTTTTATAAAGCCCTGTTATAAATTCAATTTTGGGAGGGTTGTGGGGTTTGTGTTTTGTTTTGGTTTGTTTTAAACAAAAAACTTGCTTCAAAATAAAATATCAAAATTCTTAGTTTTCAAAATGCTGTAATGCAATACTTGGCTTTTATGGATTGTCTTCTTCCTTTAGTTAGGACTTCTCCTCAAATACAGCCCAAAAGGCCCCTCTGCATGTCCCTTGTCTGTGCACTGCTGTAACACACCACAGGAGGTGCTGTGGGATGTGACAAGCAGCTCAGATCTCCTGCCCTAACCTCTCATGGCTTGTGTTATGAAATATAGTTGTGAATTCCAGACATCTTCATGAACATGAAGGACATTCCCCTTCATTCCACTCCAGCACTGCAAGAAGATCCGTGGCAGTGATGGCATGTGCCTTCCTCTGAAAACGTGGTGTGTTCAGCATTGTCTGAGGTAACAAAAAGCAGGCCAGTTCTTATTAAAGCAAACCTCATTCCCCTGCTCTACTCATCTAGCCTTTTTTCTTACTTCTTCCCAGGAATTTCCATATCCAGGCAGGAATCTTATAAGGTGCATCATCACATTCAGAAAGGCTGCTACACTGCCTGTTCCTCCTCTTCCCTATGGAGCCAAAAAGCCCTTTTGTTTGTCACTGGTAACTCAATATGCTGTATCTGCACTAAAAAGCTAACAGGTAATCAAAGATATTTAAAACAGAAAGGAAAAGAAACCTTCCAAGGCCAACAGAAGCAGTGGTCTTACCAAAGCTTGTAGCCCTTAAGTAGAGGGAAACAGCTTCATTCAAGGTCCAACGATGAGTCCATTCAGTCAGATCCTGCAGATGGCAGAAAAAGGTGGGAGCAATTAAACCTGTAACTAGGAAACAGCAGGTGGGTTATTTCAGTGCAGATATTTCACTAACCTGAGGCCATGCTCTGCAGGTACAAGGGCATGGTTTATTACAGAGCCTTTGATTTTCTTATGCCTCGTGCCTTTCTCCTTAGTTTTTTTTGGACATGCAGGAAATGTCAATTTATCTGTACAGTAAATTTAGATTTTTGTGATTCAACCCCCACAAATAGGATTCTCTAAGGAGAAGTTGCAAGCACAACTCAGGCAGGATCTCACACAAGTTGCAGAAAGTCAGCTCCCCCTCACCAAAGGCCCAGTAACTGATGGGTATGACCCAGCAGATGCACAAGAAGAGCTCGTGGAGAAAGAGAAGACTACAGCCAGCTGACATGCAGGTGGCCAGCTGAAGTAACCAAGGCCCATTTGTCCACAGGAATGTCTGGTCAGCATTTGGATTAGCAAATTGAATATGGCAAAGAAAAACCATCCCAGGACCTTGAACGAGTGTCGTGGTCAAAGCCCTGACTGTGGACTTTAATACAAAACAAAACTGTGTACAGCAGAATACTGTGCAGTCCTACATTGTGTGAGCTGAATGAAATGCTGGGCATTGTGGCATGTGTTGGTTGTGACACCACCCTGCAACAACTGAGCTCTTCCCACCTGGGCAGTAAGGGGCATGACTCTGTTTTGTCACACTGAGAGGGATGAAACAGGAGAACAAGTCTGTGGAGAGGCCTGGAACCCTGACTTTGCATGCACTGTCATCAGTATATCCTTAGGAAATGTATTAAGTCCCATCCAAAAACTAGTTTGCTCTCTTCCTCTTCCCCCCCCCCCCCATAAATGCCCTCTGATTATTACCTGTAGTAACCCATAGGCTGCATTCTTCTCCAGCTCTGACACATGCCATAATTCTATAAACTGCAATGAACATAAACACTATTCTTATGATATATAAAATGTATGATTGATAAAATACATAAATATAATAAATAATCAAATTAGGGCAATTAAAATACATCAAAAAGTCTAAATATAAGTAACAAAACGTCTAGTTCACAATGGAAGCAGGCTGACATTTTTTCACAGGAAAAGACTTCTGGCAAGTGAAAAATTAATTCAAAGTTTTTAAAAAAATCTGAAATTTTTCAGCAGGTAAAACTTTTCAAATAAAATGTTTTGATGAAAATAAAAGCATTAATTCCACAGAAAAGTTTTCTCAGGGGAAAGCCTCTTAATAAAGCTGTATGTAACACCTAGAGGAAATAGCATCTTGAGTCATCAGCAACCACAAAGACTCCTGGATTTTATATTCTGGGCCTGTCCCTGCTGAGAGTGAGGGATCCTTCACATCAAGGCCCTAGGAGGGTTTGAATTAAAACAACCTCACACGCATTGTGCAAGAATGAATTTCAAGTAATGGCTTCTGCCTGATACCCTAGAGGAATACATGTTCTCTGAAGACACTTCCACATGACCCTTTGGTAAGTTTAAATTTGTTTGAAATTATCCTTGAAATGTACTACTGTTCCTTTTCCTCTTCTTTTCACAACCATCACCACTTTAGAATCACAGAAAAATTCATGTTGGAATAAGGTCATCTAGTCCTATTCCCTGCTTAGAGCAGGGTTAGCTTCAAAGTTTGATGAAGTTGCTCAGATTTTCTTGTGGAGCTGAGAAATTTAATAAAATCCTGTAACTAGGACAACCAAAAAGCTCAGTGAATGGAAGGGAAACTCTTTGTCATGGCATAATTTGAAGTCAGAGCTGACTGGCACAACGTTACAAACACAGAGGAACGTGGCCCCTGTTCCAGGCTCTGTAAAGAACTAGGATCAACCTCCCATGTGAGATATATAAAGTATGACTTTCCACCATCCTTATGTAAAGCATAAACTGCAGTGTAATTGCAGTAATGCACTGAGATGCCCAGGCAGGTATTTAATGCCAGTAATGAATTGTCTACTGCTTAATGCCAAGATGGCTGTTGATATGTTGTTATGAGGTGTTGAAGTTTGTGTAAGACAGTACCTTAAAGTAACTGACAGCAGGAATTCATTAACACTGGTATATCAATACTAAATCAGAATAAACAATTGATTATGATAAATGCAGTAATTTCTATAAGATCTAAGAAGCAAATCACACATACACAGAGCTGTATATAAATATAAATAAAGATGATAAAGATAGATAAAGATAGTGGGTAACCTGTGAATAAAATGGAATGATTCTGTAGATTGAAAACTCAATTTGGCAGCCTGTGATCTCCAGGATTTTTGTAAAAAGAAAACTCCTGTAGATCAGAAATCCTCATGTCTCCTCTGGTCTTTAGCAGACAGATGGTGTCTCTCCCTCCATTGGTCTTGACAGACTGACAGTGTAGCCTGAGAGGGGTTCCAGCTCAGGGGGAGGTATGAGACTCTGGATCCTGCTGGGATCCCAACACTTCCAGTGGGCCTTGTTTAGGGTCAGTATTTATAGGGTCATGGGATGATTGACTTTGGGAAAAACTAGGCTGGTGATTTTCCACTGAGACCAACAATCTCCCCAGGGTGGGGTGGGACCCTCCTTGGCCTCCTCTATTTGGAGTATTCAGGAGCACTGGGGATGGTTGGGAAAGACCCAACCACTCTTATCTCACTGTCTCACTCTCCAAGCCTTAATCAGCAGAGATCATTTTGCTTCCAGGTGTTGCAAAAGGTAGAAACACATGAGGAACCAAATTTGTTTTGGTTTCAGGAGGCTGTACACAAGGATGGAGTGTGCTGGAAAGAAGGGACTGCCAGGTTCCCACACTCCTGCTCTCCTCAGCAGGGCCTGACAGAGAACAAGTGCAGCCCAGGAGCCTGGGAGTGAGACTGAACAGGGACCCAGGGCATGGGCTGTACACCCACAGTGTCTGCACCACTGCAGGGAATGGCTGTCAAAACTTTCTGGTTTTGATCTACTTTTATATGTAAACTCAGGAAAACACAGTTTCTAATTTCTGTTAGTTGCTTGAACACAGGCAGGTGCTTTCATCTGGCATGACCTGCTATTTCTGACACATCTCCAGGGGACTGGCAGACATTACACAGTATCTACAGGGGGCCTTCTCCGTGCTAGGGAAGATAGGAGGAAGACCTAAGGGATAGAAGATGGCTCTAAATGTTCATATTTAGACATGCCACAAGAAAACTCTCTGTACCAAGTAGCTTTCCCATGCTTTGAGGAAAAAGGCTTCAGGAATCATCTTATTTCAGAAATGAACAACTGCAGTAGTTCAGTCCCCAGAATGCTTTGTGCCAGGCTCTGCTTCTAGCCTCTCTCTGGCCAGAACTGGTCAGTGCATTTCAGCCAGCCACCTGACCAATACACTGTCTCTCTGGTCACCATGAGGCAGTCAAGTTCAGATGCTCATCAGAAGAATGAGAGCTAGACTGTGAACCTGGTCATTTATTGCTCCACACTTGGGTATCTACATGAACCCCACGAGCTGCTTTGAGCTGCCTGACCCTTTACTGTAGCTGTGACCCAGACCTTTGTACCTGAGCTAAAGCAGATCAACTTCAGTGACCCAGGTAGTAGGAGCTAGATGGAAAATCAAATGGCTGGGAACAGAGGAGGGGAAGGGGAGTAGGAATGGTAGAATTTTCATCCATGTGAGTGCCATGCAATGATCTGTCTGGTAACTACCACACCCTGCTATGTCCTAGAGTTATTTTTATCTGATGACTCTTCAGTGCTGATTCATTCCAGTTCTCATCTGACACACACTTATAAACCACAAAGCAAAATATCCACCCATATTCATGCTTTATCTCCAAACATATATCTTAAAACTATAATCTATCTCCTGCCTATAATGCAACAACCCTTTAAAGAAGTATAACAAGCTTTCTTTTTAACAAGACCAAATGACATGCATGTCATCACTGTCATCACTGCACAGTGCTATTATTCACCAGCTCCTTAGATAATTAGGATGTGCTCAAATGTTCTTAAAATTACAGTCAATGTGAATTATACTGTTAATATCTGTAAAAGGTGGACTTGTGTATCACAACCTATTATTATCAAAATAATGCAGTCCAAATGTTGCAGAGATGACCCAGATCCCCTTCAAGTAGCAGCTGCTAACAGGGAAGCATCAGGGAAACACTTCAATGGAATAAAGGGGTGTTTTCCTGGAAAGATGATACAGCCAATGGCCTAGCTGAGCTGCCTCTACATGAATGCACAAAGCATGGGCAACAAACAAGAGGAGTTGGAAGCCACCATGCTACTAGAAAACTATGACATAGTGGCCATCACTGAAACGTGGTGGGGTGAATCTTATGACTGGAGTGTAGCTGTTGGTGGATACAAGCTGTTCAGAAAGGACAGAAGAGGAAAGAGGAGTGGAGGAGTTGCCTTGTATGTTGAGAAATGATTGAATGTGATGAGAGATCCCTAAAGAATATCCACCAGCAAGTTGAAAGCTTATGGGCAGGAATTAGAAACCAGGGCAACAAGGGGAACCTTGTGGTTGGGGTCTACTACAGGCCACCCTATCAAGAGGAATCTCTTG
>JAOEGS010008427.1:0-18820 GCA_025447755.1 Corythornis vintsioides | reverse complement strand
GAAAAACTTTTTCACAGTGAGGGTGACAGAGCTCTGGAATGGGCTGCCCAGGGAGGTTGTGGAGTCTCCATCTCTGGTGATATTCAAGACCCACCTGGATGCATTCCTGGGTGACTTGTTCTAGGTGATCCTGCTCTGACGGGGGGGTTGGACTAGATGATCTTCTAGGTCCCTTCCAGCCCCTAACATTCTATGATTCTGTGATTCTGTGACTGAAAATTCACTTCCTGGTAGGCAGCCAATTCTAAAAATCCTCTTTTGGCCATAGGAAAGTTTATTTTACCACACCACTGATTCCTGTCTGGCAGTTCGTTAATCATCTCAGCATCTCTGTTTGGGATGCAGGTGGCAACCTCATTTATTGTATGTCTGCTAATTCTGTCTGCTCCAGATTGTTGACTCTTTCTTGAAAGTTAATTTAATATCTTTCTCCTTTGGATCCCAAAACTAGACAGTATTCCAGACATTTTTCACATGTACAGAAGAGAGGGATATCTTCCCTTCACCTGCTAGTTACACTCTTAGTAATACAGCTCAGCATGGTTCACTGTTAAAAGGCATAATCTTGGCTCGCATAAACCCTGACTCTTTCAAATCTGTTTTCCATTCAGTCTTCAGTGCTTTCCAGAAATCTCCTGCATTGCTTGTTTGTACACTTCAGGAAATACTGCTGTGGTTAAAGTTCTCCCTCTAAACTCAGCTTGTAATCTTGGTGCTTTTCTGTATCAGCTTAATCTCTTCTTGATCAGACATTATATAATAGCTACCTGACAATGACATCACTCCCCCTGTCTCCCTTCTTACTCTCATCTAGAAAGCTCATAGCTCATTAACTAGTCATTTCCAAACAGAGCTCTGTGTGTTTGAATCTCCCCTCAGCTCAGACTGAAACTCCTGTCTTCCCCTTCCTAACCTGTCCTTTTTGAAGGACCTGGACTTACCACAGCTCTGCAGTCATGTATCCTATGCTAACATATCTCTGTCATCTCAGATGGATCACACATTTAACATAACCCAAATCCTCTTAAACTCCTCCTGTCTGTTTCCCATGGTACACGTCTGACAAGTTGACTGCCAAACCATTTTTTTCTGATCACAGTTGATGTCATTCATAGGAACACTTAAATAAACACTTTTTTTTCCACATATTTTTCTCATCTTTGAAGAATATTGTTGTCTGAATCAATGGTATTTAAGTAATTGTTTTTTAAAGGCCTTTAATGTTCCTACTAGCTGGAACAGAAATTATAGTTCCAGTTCTTAAAACAGAATAATGCTTATAATGTGACAAGATGCTCTATTTGCAGATGTGTTTTTTAAATTTGTGTTCCTTCTTTTCTCTTTCATCTTAAACCATTGCTGACACCTCTGAGCTTTAATCATTGTATCTTACTTTTCATTTTGCCATCTTGGATGTAGAAAAAGTCTCACAGTTGAAAGTTAGACTGGTCCAGTTTTCATTATGTCTATTGCCTAAGGACAGATGTATTGTGCTGTATGCAGCCTGCTAAGAAACATTTAATGTTTAATTTAAAAAATGCCACTTGATATTAAAAGAATCCTCATAGCTGTAATGTCTATGCAACACTGGTAAAAAGAGTAAAACTGTCTATGTGTCTTCAAATATTTTTTTCTCCCTGTAGAGAGCATTTAGACATTAAAACATTTGAAACCCCAAGAAGGAGAACTCCTCTAAATAAAGTAAATGTGTGATCACTTCTATATATGTGCATGAACAAAAGCCAAATACAAACTAGTCGAGAACGAATCCCAAGCATGAAATGCACCTTCCTTGTGGACATGCTATTAGAACAGCCATGTATACTCTCAAACTCTGGTCCTTCTGAGTCTTCCTTGATTACCTTTCATATTCTTCTGGGCTGTTATCAGTCCACATACAAACCTCTGCACTACTGAGATAGAATCATGGAATCATAGAATGGATTGGGTTGGAAGGGGTCGTCAAAGGTCATCTAGTCCAATAAACTACTTCTTTCACTCTCTGACCTAAGTGTCTGTGTACATGAAGTTATTCACTTTTAGTTTCAGGAGGGTGTTAGGATAATTTTTGGTTACCTGATCTGAAACTTTTTTTTGAGACAGCATAAAAACCAATTATTTTTTTTCTCTGCATTACCTATGACAGTATGGATTTAAAGTTACTTTCTTATTATTACAGCATGGTAGTGTTACCATATCTGTAACTTAAAGATGAGCAAAAGTCATGTTTTATTTTACACCAAAATGGACTAGAATGTCAGTAGAATTCAGTATAATGAGTTTTGTTTTGTTTTTTCCTTTTTTTTTTTCTCTCTTTTCTTACATTATTTCTTCTTTCAAATATTATTTTACTACAAAAATGCTAATTTTAATCTAAACCACTCATCTGCTTTAAATTCGCTTAAAGCATTTATGCTACTGCAACATTCAAGATTTATGATTATTTTTTAATGTGGTCATATTACTAGACCATTCCTCACATTTCAACCATTTTGATAAACCAATATGATTTCTTTTTATGTAATCCAAAAGCCTACATGTTAGAGGGGATTTTCCATGTATATTCATCTATGACTTGAACTTGAACGTTTTATCTAAAATTATGTGATTCCTGGATCTAAATTTGAATCTAATTCATTTGGAAGTTGTAATGGAAAACATCAACTTACTGCACAGATCATCTATCTGTCTCCCAAATGTCTTGCAAGTTCTATATCAACTAGACAGTTTTAGTCTTTCAGATCAATATCTTGTAAATTATGTTGCTTTCACTTGAGGAAATATATTACTAATATTTTTCATGGTACCCATTATGTTCTTCGATATCACCAGAATTCACATCACATTTATTTATGTGATAGATTTATATGAGCATGTAAAATATACATTTTTACTTAGTTTTGTTGTGTTTTTGGAGTTCTTCTGTTTTTTTGTTTGTTTGTTTGATTGACTGATTGTTTTATTTATTTTAGCTACAAATAACACAGTGTGCTAAGAACACGTATCAAATATATTACATTAAAGTTACGATTAATTTTCACATACAAAAAAAAAATTAAATAAACCAACTAATCTGCATGGACCACAGAGAGCTTTTATGCAGATTTGTAATTCCTCAAAGGAAACCATTCTAGCAACATGAATTGTAACAGGAAACTTAGAAAATGGGTATAGGAAGGTACCTGTTAAAACTATCAGATTTTTTCTTTCTATAAATTATTTCAGCTTAACATGAGTGAAATACTGCCAGTTGTCCTGACTGTGAAATATTATATTCTTTGCTACTTACCTGAATACCAACTACAAGGTGAAATGTAACTCTTCTGTGCTATTTTGCACCAGTTCAACAAGGATAAGTGTAGAGTCCTACACCTGGGGAGCTACACCACCATGTACTGGCACAGGTTAGTTGTAGACCTCCTGTAAAACACCACATTAGAGAGGGACCTTGTCCTTGTTGTCCTGTTGAACAATATGTTCATTAATAAGGAGATAAAAAATAGTTTTTCAAATATAAAATTACAAGAGAAAGATCAGTTAAGGAAGGTTTTGAAGGTAGGCTTCCTAATAATGAATGTGAAATACAAGCATTGCTTATATGTTGTCATGGCCTTTTCCCCTCTTTTCTTGCTTAAGTCAGGAAAAACATTCTTCCTGTTTAGATTTATCTTCCACTGTAGGGAAGTGTTGAATCTCAATACAACCTCGAGTGTTTGCTCTGCTTGTAAAAGGTGCTATTGCCACAGCCACCATAAGGATAATGGTGATGAGAATATGTGCGGGTTTTTTTTTTTGTTTTTAATAGACATAACACACTACTAATTAAAAAAAAAAAATATTCCTGCAAAGAAAAGAAACCTAAAGAAAATTAAATAATGAGTTCTATTTGACTATGATTAATATTAGGATTCTGTCACTATAGGAATGAATGTCAGAAGGTAAGCACTATTACAGCAACCTCTTTTAAAAACATGACTGAGCATCATCAGTGATTCTGAGATGAAGACAAAGAATGTTCTTACATCCAAAAATGTTTCAATTAAAATATTTTTTTAGCTGCAGAATGTTTACTTGCAATGAAATGTCATGAAAACAAATACAACAATAAAAAGAAACTCAGAAAGCTAGAGACATGGCAAATTAGCCCTTTGCATATTTATGACTCATAAATCAACAGAACTTTGAAGTAATGCAAAATAGTTTAACAAAAATGAGAAGTGTGTCAGAGACATCAAAGAAAAGCTCCATTAAATCAATATTAATCCAAAGCATTCTGTTATTTAAAGAAAAAATAAAAATAAAAAACCAACAACTCAAAAATACAACATGGTAATCCAACATTAATTTAAATACTTGGAAGTCACAAAATTCAAAATACTAACTTTCCCTCTTCATTTAAAACACGGGGACACAGATTTTATAACAGCTTATATAATAGCATAATAACAAACACAATTTGTGTATAGTAACACAAATTGTGATGTTGGCAAAATGAATCACAGAATCACAGGGTGGTAGGAACGAATGCTGGCTCACATTGATCTAAGGATATTGACACAGTAGAACATGGCAGTAAGTCAGACGGGGAGAAAAAAAATATGTGACAGCTAGAACAGATGATTTTTAGTAAATCTGCAGTGAAATAAGAATGCTGCAAATAATAAACATTTTTTTTTTTTTTTTCTGAATATTATCCGTATCAATGAGTAGGGTAATACAGTGAAGGCACCTTCCAGAAAGGGAAGAAAATTAGAAAACTGAAAATGAGAAAATGAAATAAAAAATAATAGTATCCCAATGGAAAAAAAAAAAAAAAAAAAAAAGAAAGATGAAGGATGATAAATATTTCAACTGAACCAAAACCAAAAAATAATATTGACACTCAGCATAATGATATTTCTGTTATCAATCATGAAAGGTGATTTTTTTTGAAAATTAAAGTAGATAACAATTTTCCTTTCAAAATTATTCTGATTTTTCTGACTGTCCCACAGTAACTTAAGGAAGGAAGCAAATAAATGGGTTCTTACTTTAAAATGCATGTTAGTTTTGTTAATTCTGTGTAATTTAACTAGTGACCTTTCACCAAGAGAAAATTGTTGCAGATACTTGAGAGATTCTACAACTGCTTTCATGTCCAGTTTTTTCAACTACTCAAAGTGAAATAGCTATGATTCTAACTTTTTATTCAATTGTTCCGTCCATCTATTCTGAGCTTTGAGTTGTAGCTTTGCTTTATGGCAGAAATTCAACATCTACACCTACTTTTCTTTCCGAAAGATGCAAGTTCTTCCAAAGGACTTGGAAAGAAGGTGACTTAAAATGGGATATAATACTACTTTATTAGCTAAAAAGTTTATAGGAATGCTTGTTGTTTATTCTGAAAAATCACCAGCAATTAGTAATTAAGAAATTCTGAGTAAAGTTAGTGAAGACAGAAACTCTCTTGCAAACAAGTTATATGTTATACTTACTAGTAAAGTTCCTTTGTTTTTACTTATTTATAGTGTTACCCTTTTCTTCTTTCACAAAGTCAGAAAATAAAATATCCATGGGTAATTTTCCAGGGGCAGTTACAGTCTTAGGAAAGGATAATATTTTTTTTTTCCCCAAAGCTAAGGTAGATAGATAAAGCCAGATAAAAATTAAAGTGTAATGAAGAAAATCCCAAAATTTGAGGTGATTTATATCAGTACTCCTTTATTTGTGTATTTAGAATTTAAAAATAATTACTTTAGATCTGTTCAACTTGATGCTTCTTGAGTAAAGAGAATTAAGCTTAGAATCTTCTTAGGAAATTATTTAAAATATAAAATAGTTTGATGCTTAACAGACAAAGTTAAGAAGATATTGCCATGAATAAAAGAGCCTGTAGATGGATATGGATAAAAACCATAAAGGATGAAATTGGCTATGATACCAATAGTGAGAAAGGTAGAAAGAAATGACTGAAGCCTGTGATATTAAGAGAACAAATAAAGTATTAAGTGAAAAAATAGCAGCCTTCATCTTAGTTGTATTACAAAAGTGAAAAAAAACCCTTAGAGATGTACTTATATAAACAAAACATGAAGCCATGAGCTGGTTGGATATAACCTTATTTTTCATGCTCTCTCAGTGAAAGAAATACAACAGCATCACCCTGCTGAGCTAGCAGTCTTTGAGAGCACATTAGGCAGGCTGGTGAGTTTGCTTTGCGAGCAGATTTTCCAAGGTTCATCCATCTCTAAGATTAATATAGCTCTCTGCTATAGACTTTACAATATAGTAAGCCTATATTTGCACTCAGGTATTAACCTCCTCAGTTTTATATTCAAAACTTAAATTGATCAGTCACATTAGGCTTTAAGTCCCTGATCTGATGTGTGTTTATGGATTTCTGATCTGTACAAGGCTATTTTTTACTGCAAAACCAGCAATGTAGTTTTAAGATGAAATCTGATTCTGCACTAAAAAAAAATATTTCTTTTTTCTGTACAACTACTAATCTGATGATCACATCTCAAAAGAGAATGAGATATACTTTTTGCTTTCTTGTTTCTTTCCTTTTCAGTGGAATTTGTAATCTCCATGTAAAATACTTCAGTTATAATTGATTTCAACAAATTTTCTGCAGATATTTTTGGTTGTTTGGTTTTCTTCTCCCTTTCAGATAATATTTACTTTTTAATGTATTATAGCAAAATAGCTATGGTGAATGATCAGATGTTGAATGGCTGGGCCTAGAGGAACCAATTGAGGTCTGATATTTATTTTTGTATGTGTGTGGTTTTTGTTTGGCGTTTTTGTTGTTTGGGTTTTGTTTGTTTGTTTTTGTTTTTGTTTGCTTGCTTTTTTTTTTATTATGATTAATAGGTAGAAGGGAAGGAAATCAGGAGATCAGAAAGAACATAGAATTTCAACATGACTAATTTAGAAGTTTCATTGAGAGGTCTAAAATATTTTAAACTTTGGATCTTATTTTGTGTGTGTGTGTACATGAAAAGAGAATAATTACCAAAGACAGGGCACTGCATTTACATGGTAAGGTCTTGGTAACAGATGTGTGGGTGGGGGGCTGCTAGGGGAGCTTCTATGAGAAGACAAAAGAAATTGCTTCCATGTTGAACAGGGCCAGTTCTGTCTCCAAGACAGACCCATCACTGACCAAAGCTGAGCCAGTGACATTGGTAATGCCTCTGTAATAATATAGTTCAGAAGGGGCAAAAGCCTGATGTGTCACAGATGGGAGGAGTGAAAAAATGTGAAGCAGACCTGCAGACACCAAGGTGAGTGAAGAAGGAGGGGGAGGAGGTGCTCCATCCACCGAATCTGAGATTTGCCTGCATCCACTAGAGAAGACCATAGTGAAGCAGGCTGTCCCTCTCCAGAATATGAAAAATCATGATTAAGTAGATTTAAGTAGAACTTAAATATACACTGTTCTGTATTTTAATTCATTAGTCTCACATGATGTAGCACAGCAGAAATTCAAATTATTCACAAATTATACAGTGTATGTTCTTTTACATATGTCACAGAATCACAGAATCACAGAATGTTAGATGTTGGAAGGGATCTAGAAGATCATCTAGTCCAACCTCTCTGCCAGAGCAGGATCACCTAGATCAAGTCACCCATGAACACATCCAGACGGGTCTTGAATGTCTCCAGAGATGGAGACTCCACAACCTCCCTATA
Source organism: Corythornis vintsioides (assembly GCA_025447755.1). NCBI lineage: Eukaryota > Metazoa > Chordata > Aves > Coraciiformes > Alcedinidae > Corythornis > Corythornis vintsioides. Next base: position 11,140 of record JAOEGS010008427.1, on the reverse strand, counting down.
TATCCATATATTCTAAAAAAAATTATGTGTAAGTTCAGTCACTCTTGTTTTTTTAAATGGAAAATACAACCAGCAGGTCAGAACAATGTCTAAACTTTCTTTTTTGTTGTTGTTGTTTCAAATGATACTTTATCTCACTCAACACTCAAAAATGCATTCTTCAAAATATATATCTGCATTTTTTTTTTTTTTAATGTATTTTAAATTAAATTTCCTGAGTAGGAAATGAACACACAGCATTTGTATCTATTTGTATCATAAGCAAAGAAAGAGATTAAAAGAATTTAATAACTGCAAGTAAATAGACACAATAGAAATAATTTCAATATACAGTAATACTTCATATTTTCTTTCAACAAAAGTATTAAAGAAAATTCTTGCTCTCCTATCATTCTAAATATGGCTGTCTCTTGAGAACCTGGTCTTGTTGCCCATGAATTATGCATCTTAAGACAAAAGCTAGAGACCCATAGGAACTGCAACCAAGAAAGAGACATACTGAAGCTTTAAAACTAGTATGTGACAACATCTGGGAATAGTTCTGTTTATATTAGTGTTATCAGGATAGATAGCCTTAGCAACACTTCTTTTTCTCATAAAAGAGATAAAACTAAATCTATGGTCTTCTTTCATTGCTCTACAACAGAAAGTCCGTAATTCTTACCATCTTAGAAGAGATCTACATGAACTACAATATATTTAATGTTTTATTAATTCTAACATATGTAAAAATATATAGTTGTATGTTCATTATGGGTGTTCTGAAATTAAACAATTCATCTTCACTTTTCATAAGATTACCTTTAGACACAATAAAGAGAATGATTATGGAAATATTTTTAATTTATACCATTTGCACATATAGAAGTATGGCAGGTGCAGCCTTCCTGGTGGAAAGCTGACAAAACCCAGGGCTTGCTGGAGACCTGATAAGGAGCAGTTTAGTGCTTCACAGACATTCACAGTGTCTCACAGCAATTAACAGGCACCTCAGGGCGCAGGCCCTTAGCCAGCCTTTGTCATGGTCTCATCTCCAACTAATTAGAATGACCACAGTTCACACTTCCTAGGGTATAAATAGACCCCCACTGAAGAGCCGATTTAAGTTTTTCCTCAGAGCAAGCAGCCTGGCAGTTGGACCTTTTCCTTGGAGATATGGTACAGAGTCCAAGGATACTTCTGTAGACTGAGTGAGCCCCCTTGGATTGAATGAACTTGAGACCCTTTTTTGAGTGATACTTTTCTGGGCACCTTTGTGTGGGAGGTTTTCCCTTTATGAATGAGTGTGTGCACATTTTGGTTTATATTTCTAGAAAGAATAGTCCTTAAAGCTTAGGAATAAGTCCTGTAGTAATATGTTCCTGACTGACATCTGAACTTGTAATTTAGGTTTGTCAGTAGTGCTGAGTAATTTTAGTTGAAATAAATCCTTGGTTTTGGGTAGCTACTAATGCCAGTTTTGTAGGTGCCTCTGACATAAGGTGACAAGTTAGACCTATCATAACCGTCAAATAAATAAAGATTATTTTCAAAATTGAACTCATCTGCCATATGTTTTGAATGGAAAAATATGTCATGTGGTATAATATCAGAATGATTTACATATTTTAATTTTATAAACATATCAGCGTATTAAAAACGAGGTAGTGTCACTATATCTATGTTTATGTTAATAAGCCTCTCAGTGTTTCTGAGCATCTAAGCACATTTCTTGTCCTAGCCTGCATCACAGCTCCATCTCAGGGTGAAACAAGGTGCACATGAGTTTCTTATCATTTCACAATTATCCAGTTCCCCTGAAAAGAAAACTGAGAAGTAACAGACGATGTTAATTTAAATGCATCTTCAGCATCATTAAGATGGTCAACAGATTTTGGTTACATTAATAAATAATTACTAATATATATATAGCTACATGTAATTTAGCAACAGTATAAATTGAAAGGGTAAGCCTGCATAATCTTTTGCAGAAAATTGCAAGTGAGCTCTGCCTATGCTGAAGTTGACTAAGCTTTAACTAATAGTGCAGCTAAATCTAACTTTTAATATTTGCTAAGAAAAACATAGTGGATCAGCTGAACACAGGTATTATTTCTAATTGTTATTTTTCTCACTCATAAAATGCTTTGTGTAGAAGTGTCTTCACCAGGGCCTGCACAGAGACAGCTTAAAGGGGTCCACCGACCTCATGCACCCTCTATTAGCTCGCTGAAGTGACGGAGCACTCCTGTTGGCCGTGTGGGTTTGTCTGTGTTTTTCCTAAACCCCATTTTCCTGTGTCCTGTGGGGGACCGGGTCCGCTCCTGGGTGCCAGCAGCCTCTGTCTTTCTTGCCCTCCCGATCTGCCGATTCGTCCTTTTTAGTCTATCTGCATCCATCTTCTCTCTCCCAGAGGCTCCCCGGCGCCCCCTTGCAGGTCATCGGAGGGAAGGGCAAGCAACATTTGGAGTGTTATGTTTTGCTGTTTATCTAATATACAAATACACCTACAAATATATATATAATTTTCCTTAATAAATTCCTGTCTCCTTATATGCCTTTTGGTCTTGTATCATTAAATTTAATAAATGTCCAAACCAGGACATTTCTTTAGAAAATGAATCCAGGAGGCATATAAATTCAGTGAATAGTCTACGTGTACTCACACCCTCTGTGTATTCATATATGTAACTTCACAAATAAATCTTCTTCAGTGATACTTCAAATTTTCACAAAAATACTGTCTTACAGACTGCATTTTGTTAGTGTCTGTACATAAAGCTACCCGTTTGTGTACGTACACATAAGGAGGAATATTTAGAGTTAGATATAATTGTACTTCTTGTATTCATGACAGATTCTTCAGTGTTTTGTACATAAATGACTAAAAGATATACTTGAGAACAGTTCACAATGACCTTTTTTTCATAAATCTTGGAAGTTTCACTGCTGCAAGATATTTCTCCCATAAATTGATTGTCAGTATTAACAGTCTAGAAAAAGCCTGTGCCCGTTGTCATTTTAGCACCACTTCTTATTAACAGTCACAAATGGTTTCCTATAATGTGATACTATTACACCTGTGATGATTTGATTGGCAGCAACATCTATGATAGCATAATATTACTGTCTGTGGGAGTTGCTGATAAGTTTAAGAATCAGTTTCTAGTTGATGAGCACTATACTAGAAATATGCACCTAGGAAAGCACAGTTTGGGAATATTTGCTCCACAGAGAGGGAGAGACTTGATGCCAAAATTTAATTATTAATCCTTAGGACTTTAGTTAAATTACTCTGTTTATTAATAATTCATAAAAATTGGCCAACCATTTAACACAGTACATATAATTGTCTGATAAAGAGATAGTGCCTTTTCATTTGGTCTTAGAGTGTTTCATAATTAAAAAATGAATGGGATAGGATTTTGCAGTTCATTAATGATATGTCACTAATAACTGAAAAACCCTAAAAACATGGGTTTTTTTGCCTTGGTTTTGCTATTTGTTATTAGATCTGTAACAAAAAAAATTAGGTCCTTGGGAGATAAAAAAAATCAAGGAGAATAAGTAGAAAAAGAAATTCACAGACTAGATTTAAAAGAATTAATGACCATCTTTCCTATGTGATATGTGCACAGACAACTAGACAACACGTCATGCAGCGTGTCCAGAAAACTTAATTGCCATGCATTTCACTGAAAGTCCCAGAAGAGGGGGGTGTTTACTCTCAAATAAAGCAGTCACTTCTAGGATGCATTATATTGCTAAGCAGAATAAAGAAAATGTGACCTTTTTTCTCTTTAAAATAAAATTAAGACATTTTTGTTATAAAATATACTGTGCTACATTAGCCGCTGTTTCCTTTTCCATGTTTTTTTTTCCATGTGACTCTTAATCCATTAAATATGTGGAAAATTGCCACTGTCTAAAGTGTATACTTATTAAATCACTTGTTTTTTCCTTTTAAAGAAATGTGACACTTGTTGAACTTCTAAAAATAGTAATAAAGCATGGATAGAAGTTTTCTATTATTGCTATCTGCATTTTGAGATAAACTTTTGAAAATGTATTTTTGTGATGACAACATGGGTTTCATCCTCACATCAGCCAGAAGAATATAAAATATTTACTAGTAAAATAAAAGTTTTGAAATTTATCAGATACAAATAGGTTTTAGATAAAGTTTTAAAACACTTTGCCAAGGACCAGGTCAATTCCATATAAAAGGCAAGTAAGGTGATCTGGACAATTACAGGATGTTGCTCCCGCTTCTGGTTTCAAGCATGATAATGCAGCTTATGATGTTTGATGTAATTTTAAAATGTTTCACTAATGTTAAGTAACAACAGATTTATAAAAACTCTCTTAAACTGATTTAATATCTACTTTTTATGAGAACTAAATTATGAAATGATACTGCTTTTAGTGTTGAAGGATTATGCTTGCATGCTTGTGTGACACTCTTGACATGATGTCTCCTTTGAAAAGTGTGCTATTGACATGATTGATATTGTATGTTTTAATGATGAACCAGTTATCAGGTATATCAAAATACAATTTTAAATGTGGGTAATGGAATACCTGTTCCCAAGTGTTGCATATACTTGCATGGCCAAGTGTTTTATACAACACATGAAAAGACATAAACTGCTTTAAAATTCAAGTTAACTTGATATTGAGATGGCTTCTTAGACTTAGACCAAGACATTGGCTGCACAGACTAGATGTTGATTTCCAGCCACAAATGCCTCTGCTTTTCTCCTTGAGGAATGCATGAAATTTACCCTTTAAATTATTGTCAAATAATTCTTTTTTAGGAAGTTGAGATGTCACAGTGCATGGAAAATAAAAATCAGCAACTAATGCTACCCCTCCTGTCAAGAGATGATTGTCTGCTCATTTTAGGAAAGTTTCAGGATCAATTTCTAGTACTGCTGTTAAAGCAGATATACTATGTAGAAATGGCCTCAAGATTTAGCAGGTAAAAAAAAAAAAAAAAAAAAAAAAAAAAAAAAAAAAAAAAAAAAAAAAAAATCCCTGTTCGCTGAATACTACCCATATTTTACAAAACTCACCAGGATCAGGTTTAGGCTATTAATCCTCTGATCTGTTTCAAGTATATGCTTTATGATGAGATTAGCTGTTCTATAAAAGTTCCCATACATGGGTAGCTCAGATATAGGTGATTTTCTGTGGTGAGCTGAATGGTACTGGAGATAAATTCCAGCCTTAAAACCAGAATCCATGCCCTTCTCTTACCTCCCACAATGACTGGGTGAGGAGTGGGGTGTGGAGGGGAGGAAAAATCCTCTCTTAAAGACCTTCAGTTTTCTTCCTAAAAACCAAAATAATGTTATTGAAAGGGAGAAGTGCAAGTGATCTCCCCTATTCTTTCAGTTCTAGCACCACCAGACTAAACTATGGATACCTTGAGCTGTTATGAAAGTGAATGGAAGATTTTTAAGAGATGGATATATAATGGTTTATATCACTGAAGATGGAGAGAAAATTGATCATTTGTTGTCTGTATCCTGGGTAATACTTTAAGCTCTTAAAACTGATGTTGATGTTCACTATATTCTTTAAAAGAAAAATCTAATACTGCCTACATATGGAGCTTGATTCTGTCAGCATGTGTTATCATGCCTTGATAATGTCTTGTGTTTTCGCTTGATCCCCACTGCAGGCTTCCTTTCTCTACAGAAGCAGACAGGCACATTGAGATTAGCCTGCAGCTAGTGATGAGGGTGAAAAGAGGTTTAATGGTTCATTTCTGGATTCTGATCAAATGTAAGAGTAAGCTAATCCAGACTTTGATTTCCTGAGTCAGTGAAGGAGGTGATCACTTTGTGTTCCCACCAGCCTTTACCAGCTGTTCTGCATGTTGGTCTAGGTGATCCTGCTCAGGCAGGGGGGTTGGACTAGATGATCTTCTAGGTCCCTTCCAACCCTAATATCTATGAATCTATGAATCTATGAATATGTGCTTGCAGGAAACATGATTAGATCTATACTGTTCAGCCTTCCTTAATTCTTATTTCCAGCACTACACCAGTCCACTTGTTCTGATGAAGTTCTGTGAAAATTCCATCTTGGGGATAACAATAAAAAATAAAAGAAATTCCATGTGTAATTAAGAAAAATCTAGGATTTGTAAATGGTATTTTCAGTATCATATCTTTCCATGTAATGCCCAAATTCTGTCCTTTTTATATCATAACAGCTCATGGAGTTAGTTCCTAAGAGCTCAGCACATCAGTGTCTCTCTCCTGGGGTAAAGTGACACTGAAGGAGATATGAGCAGAGTTCCTGAGTTGGTAGGCAGGGATGAGGAGCAGAATATCCCTCCTGTAATCCAGGAGGAGGTAGTTAGGGACCTGCTGTGCCACTTATATCCTCACAAATCTGTGAGTCCGGATGGGATTTACTCTAGGGGTCTTAAGGAGCTGGCGTAAAAGCTAGCTAAGCCATTCTCCATCATTTATCACCAGGCATGGCTAACTGGGGAGGTACCAGATAACTGGAGGTTGGCCAAAGTGACACCCATCCACAGAAAGACAATCCAGAGAATTATGCTAGTCAGTGCCTGGCAAGGTTATGGAACAGATCATCCTTAGTGCCATTGAGCAGCACATACAAGACAACCAGGGGCTCAGGACCAATCAACATGGGTTTAGGAAGGGAAGGTCCTGCCTAACAAATATGATTACATTCTATGACTGGGTGACCAGCTGGAGAAACAAGAGGAAGGCTGTGGATGTGGTCTACATAGACCTCAGCAAAGCTTTGATACAGTCCCCCACAAAATCCTTCTGAAGAAGCTGATAGCACATGGCCTAGACAGATGCACCCTTTGCTGGATTAAAAACTGGCTGGATGACAGGGCACAGAGAGTGGTTGTGAATTGTGCCACATCCACTTGGTATCCGGTGACTAGTAGTGTACCCCAGGGTTCAGTACTGGGCCTGATTCTATTCAACATCTTTATTGATTACTTGGATGGGGGAATCGAGTCTAGCCTTAATAAATTTGAAGATGGCACTAAGTTGGGGAAGACTGTTGATCTCCTGGAAGGCAGGGAGATGCTGCAGAGGAACCTGGACAGTCTGGGTTGATGGGCTGAGGCCAATGGGATGAAGTTCAATAAGGCTAAATGCCGGGTCCTACACTTTTGCCACGATAACCCCATAAAGCATTACAGACTAGGGAATGAGTGGTTGGAGAGCAGTCTGGTTGAGAGGGACTTGGGAGTACTGGTTGATAACCAGCTGAAGATGAGTCAGCAGTGTGCCCAGGTGGCACGTAAGGCCAATGGGATCTTGGCTTGTATCAGGAACAGTGTGACAGTAGGACTAGGGATTTGATTCTCTCTCTGTATCTGGCACTGGTGAGACCTCACTCAAATACTCTGTGGAGTTCTGGGACCCACACTTCAAGAAGGATATTGAGGTGTTGGAGCAGGTTCAGAGGAGAGTGACAAGGCTGGTGAAGGGACTGTAGGGAAAGTCTTACAGGGAGAGGCTGAGGGAGCTGGAGCTCTTCAGCCTAAAGAAGAGGAGACTCAGGGGAGACCTCATCACTCTCTACAACTACCTGAAAGGTAGCTGTAGGCAGGTGGGGACTGGACTCTTCTCCCAGGCAACCAGTGACAGAATGAGACAGCATGGCCTGAAGATGTGCCAGGGGAGGTTTAGGTTAGATATTAGGAAACCCTTACAGAAAAGGTCATTAGATACTGGAATGGCCTGCCAAGGGAGGTGGTGGAGTCACCATCCCTAGTGGTGTTTAAGGAAAGATTGGATGTGGTACTTAGTGACATGGTCTAGCTAGGTGTTGTACTGGACTTGATGATCTCAAAGGTTTATTTCAACCACAACAATAATTTTCTTTGTAATTTTGTGTGTAATTCTGATGAAATTTATGTGTTGAGGTTTTCAAGCTTTGTACTCTAATTCTATAGAATTCCTGGAAAAATACTTTATTCAATAAAGTTCACCAGAAAGCATTATATAGAGAGTCAAATACTAATCATGATGATCCTGTCTGACTTTAGAATATCTAAATTTATTTTATTGAGTGTGTTTTAGAAATATGCTTAACACTCTACACTACACTACACTTGAATGACTTGGTATAGGTGATCCTGCTCAGGCAGAGGGGTTGGACTAGATGATCTTCTAGGTCCCTTCCAATCCCTAATATCTATGATTCTATGATCTATGATTCACTCTAAGAAAAATATTTCTTTTTTTGTGAGTCACCGTAGAAACATCTAGTATTGTAATGCTGTTATTCATATTGTTGTTGTTATTAAGACCCTTTTTATTCTATAGCACTGTTCTCAGAATATATGTCAAAATAAATAGGCCAAATTAAAATAAAAATGTATTATTAAATTATTAATAGAAAGAAATTGCAAAATTCATGAAATGTCCGAGGGCAAGTCAAAAACAATTTTCTTCTTCATTCCTCTGTTTGAGAGTCAATGTTTGACTTATGGTTTAAATAGGGTTTTTTGTTTGTTTTCTGTTCACTTTACATTTCCATATCTGAAGGTAGAAGCAAATTTTCTTCTCAGTCCTAATATTTAATGTCTGAAATTATGCTAGTAAATATTTTCTGCTCTTGTAATATGCAGGATCATAGAATCATAGGATCTCTTTTGTTGCATTATGCTCTACTATACTATTAGAAGATTATGAAGATGTGTGAACATAATAATCATATTCATGTAATGTATTACTTGCTACTAGGAAGACTCTTAATTGTTTAAAAATAAGATGCAGCTTTCTGGGATACAGCTGTGACAAAATGTTCTGTCTCAGAGACTGCTTATTGGCTTCTCTGCTTGGGACTATAAAAATGGGATTTGCTTCCCATATATGTGGCAATATGTGTGATGGAAGGATATCTCACACTAAAAGCATGAGTCAGGTTGTTATCAGTCATGTAGTGATGATTAGTACCATATATAATCCAGAGTGGAATTTAGAGTGTTTTTTCTTGAAGTTACTATTAGATGGAAATGCAACTTCCACAAAATCAGCTTCATTTCAAGAATAGAAGATTATACATATATTTTAGTTTGTCAAAACAATGAAAACACTTTGTTCTGTTCTGAGTCAGTGTTAAACTACAATTTCTGGTAAGGCCTTGAACTTGCATAGTTCAACTGCTTCAAGTTGCCATTCTTACCAAATTAATAACTTGACTATGCATCATGGAAAGAAGCTATTATGTGTTACTTCATTTCTTTAGCATATCTACTGTAGCAGTGACTGCTACAGTAACTAGTTCAGGCTTCTCAGAGCCTCATCAAGCCTGGACTTTAATGTCTCCAGGGGTGAGGCCTCAACCACCTTTCTGGGTAACCTATTCCAGTGATCTATCACCCCCATATTAAAGAACTTCTTCCTAACCTAAATCTACCCTTTTCTAGCTTAAAGACATTACCCTTTGTCCTGTCTCTACAAACCCTTGTGAACAGACCCTCCCCTGATTTCTTATAGGCCCCTTTCAGGTACTGTAAGGTTGTTATAAGGTCCCCCTGGAGCCTCCTCTTCTTCAGGCTGAACAACCCCAACTCTCTCATCCTGTCCTTATGTTCTACTTTATTTCCAACTGTTCCCTTCTAGACAGAGGTTACTACATTTAACTCTGTGATGGTAAGTGCCAGTAGTCTAAAATCATATTCATCCAACACTGATAAAAGCAAAATTTTGCAGGAACATGTATTGTGCCCTCTCTTTTGGTGGAGGCCATAACAAAATGAACACATAATATCCAGTTCTGAATAGATTAAAAAAATATATATAGTCCTCTCTTGATTTCACAAGTGGAATATAAGCTTCTACATATAACACAATATTTTCTGTAACAAAGAGAATTTTGGTATGTAAAGAAATGCACATATAAAAATGCAAGTACACTTCATTTTTCTCTAAGGTTGTCAGGTTTATTTCTTTCAAAGAACTTTTGGATCTGTAGAGTTTCCACTACTGTAGTCTTTGGCTTTGATTGTGTTCCATCTCATCTGTAAACAACCGACATATCATGTTTACCTTTGCAATTTGGTAGTCTTCAGACGAGGTTGTCCAGACAATAAAAAGGTAATTGTTTTCAGGGTTGTTTGCTTTGATATCTGTAATCATGGTTGGTCTTTATAATTGCTCTCATAACAGAACCTTTCACATGCAAATTAAACTGTCTTTTTATAACAGTCTATTAAAAATTATTATTCCCTCAGTGGGCTGAGACAGCATGGAGGTGACATATGTGTTCTCTAGGGGAGGGAAAGGAACATCTGAATGCATGACAAGTCTTTGCTCCAGGAAAATAAATGCATCTTTGTGACTAAAATGGAATTAAGTGATTTTTTTTTTTTTTGTCTCATTTTGAAGAGGTGTCTTGAAGTGCATTCCAAAATACAAGAGAAAAATGCAGTACTAATCCTTCAGTGATGGCAGCTAGGTTTCTGACTCATCTTCTTTGTGACATCAGTTTTAAACTCTAGAATGACAAGATTATACTTATTTTTACCCATAAAATAACAACAATTAACAATATGAAAAGTTTTATTTTTCTTTTCATGTATGCATATTGTTCTCATTGGTAGCAATGGGAATTAAAAAAATGAGCTTTGAGAAGAAGTCTCCTAAATACTTCCTTGAATTATTTAAATCAAACCATTTAGAAAATAAAAGACAAATACTAGTATTTCATTCTGAAAACCTGGCAATATACCTTTTTTCCTTATTTTTGTCAAAATCAAAACAAAGCACATGCAAAGAATGATGTTTGCAAAATAGTATATCCAGCAAACATTTGGAAGTTTCTTCGTGTGCCATTTTTATTTATTCTCAAAAATAATGAGAACCTCACATCTATTCAAAAGGCAGTCCTCATAGTGCATATGTAATGACAAAATAAGTTGATGTCAAGACTTCCTGTAAAAGGAGCTCAGCTTTTTATTGATTTAACAGGTATTTCTACACTGTCCTTACAGTGTTTTCATAGCTGTAGTCATTCTTCACTGAGCCTGCCAACTACAAGGAAGTGCAATTATTCCTACAGCAGTATGTCTCATTCTCATTTGAGATTTAATTAAATTGTCTCAGGTTTTGTTGTTTTTGAGAAAAGAGGAAAGAAAGAAAGCAAGGAG
>JAOEGS010008426.1:0-15481 GCA_025447755.1 Corythornis vintsioides | reverse complement strand
TTATTATATTTTTGCTTTATTATTTTTTTATTATTTATTTATTTATTTATTTATTTTTAATGGCACCATTGGCCTTCAAATAGGAGATGCTGTCTATGCCAGCTGAATCTTGAGGTCTGTATCTTTTAACAAGTCTGTATTGTCTGCTCACTGATGGACTGCAGATGTCTGCTACTGAAGGAGATGAATTTTCTCATTCTGCTTTAGGAAGAAAATTTCCTGCCCTGAGATGAACAAATGTGTGCACTGAACCAATCACTTAACATCACCATGTGCCAGTTTCCATATGGTGAATATAAAAGGAGCCTGAACTGACTGGTTTTGATGTGGACAGTGAACATCTTCTGATGAGGCCAACCTAGTCCAGGGATTCCTGCCTGCTCTTTTGAGAGGCCAAGATTTTTCCAGAGCAATTTTGCACCATTATTTCTGTCACTGCTCTTCCTTTTGTACTGCCTTCTGATATCAATTAGGACTGAGACCCTCTTCCCCCCCTCCCACTCAAAACTTTAGGAGTCTTGTGTTCTGGCAGGAAGGCACACTGGTCTGTCAACTAAAGCCCAAAGTTCAAACGTTTAGACATTTGTTCCTTGCTCTATCACCAACTCATCCTATGACTTCCCACTGGGCAATGATGCTATTTGCCTGTGTTTTGGTTTTCCTCTTAAATGGGAGCACTGATAACAATGGCTGCTCATGTATTAGAATAGAATATAGTTCAGTTGGAAGGCACCTACAATGGTCTTCTAGTCCAACTGCTCCACCAATTCAGTTCTGAAATGTAGCTACTGTGCTCCATAAGCTGAGATATGAGACATCTTCTCTTGTACAGTAAAATTCTGCTAAGCTTGATAAACTACTCACTATTAGAATTATTATTAACATCATTACTATTATTATTTTGGAATTCCAACAGGGTCCTCTGCATTCCTAAAGGGATTGTTTTAGTGTAAAATTCTACTAGGAAAGGTGCACTTTTAAATAATGGAAGCCAAGGACATTTAATATCTTGCAGACCTGGCTCTACAGAAAATGCAATATTACTGTTACTTCGGGGCCATCAGAATTCAAACCCTTCCCATGTGGAAGAGCTGTCTAACAAAATTATTTTTAAAATTCTACTTCACATTAAAAGTAGCAGGAGAAAATTGGCCCCAGGACAGTATTATCTGTGTGTAGCCAGTAGTTTAACAAGGAGCTCTTCCAGCTATATTCCTAGTCTTTTGAAAAAAACCAACCCCAAACAAACAAAAGCAAGCCAACCTGTTTTCTGGAGTACAGTAGCCTGCAGAGGGGAAGAAAAAAGGAAGCTATTAATATGTTGTTTTCATTTAAACACAAATGCTTTCTCCTAACTCTAAGAACAGAAATATTTGTCTTTTGCAAGCAAATGCTTGTTAACAGCACTTTGCTGGCCGCATGTGAACTATCCTCTAATCTTAGTGATCTGCACAAATGTGCACAATCCCCAGAAAATTGACAGCAGGAGGAAGTCAATTAAACAAAAGCACCATTTCAGTGTGGTGGTGAAAGAGGAGAACATGCAGCTCACCTCCCACTGATGGTCTAGTTGACTCTGAATTATTTCCCAACCCTGCTGTCCTTCCCTTTGGTGAGAGGTTTTGGTGGTGGGAATTAGGGGGATTTTGGCAGGAAATGCCCTCTCAGTTAACAGAGTTGGGCTGCTGCAATTCTTTCTTCCCAAAGGAAATATATATATTAGATTTTATTGACAGTGTTTAGACTGGGTAATTTGAAATGTGGGCAGAGCAGGCAAGCTGTATTTTGGTGAGTCTGAGAACATCCTCCTCCTGGAAAATCTTTCTGGAATTATTTTGTGGTGAGGAGTTTGAACCATTCTACAGATAAGAGGCTACTGTTTACATACTGTGATGAAGCATAGACACTGTCATGTCTAGAAGGTATGACCAATTTCTTTAAACTCAGGAAGTAATCCAAACCTGTTGGAGACAAGTAAACAACTTCAAATTTTTCTTCCCTTCCCATCGCATCCCATCCCACCATGTTATAAAAAAGTAAAAACATTTGGAGACTAGAATTTCAGTGCACTGATAATGTGTCACAGCAAGTCTCTATCAGAGATGATCACAAGGTGATGAAATAATTTTCTAGCAGCCTCTTGCCCTGCTCCTACCCCACCCCTAACAGCAGTGCAATGTTTACTGTTATTAGCAGTAGCCACCTGCTTCCCTTCAAATCCTCCTTATGCAAAACACTGTGGTTTCAGAACTGTCATTATACCTTTGGAAATGGCAAAGCAATTCTCCAAGCCCCACTGATTATGCTGTATAGCAACCCTACTATATGCCATTTCTGCTGCTTGGAAGGCTGGTGGTTGCTTGGCAAGCTAAAGAAGAATCTTCTTTCCAATAACAGTGTTTTTCTTTTATCCTGGAGTGTGGTATTATTTTTCTAGTGGTATGATTAGAAAAGAAAATATATACAAAGCTAAAGAATTATTCCAATATATTTATAATATAATATTATGATGGGCATTAAATAAAGTCATTCAAGTGCTTGAGTTCATTCCAGTATATTTTTGGCTTTTTTAAAAGAAATAATTGTTGCACAGAAAGTCTCGCCTGAATACCAATTATTTGATTAAAAGAATACTGGCCCAGGTCTTGTGCTTGGCTTTCTATAAGCTGAACCCTGCAATCATTTTTTATTGCCATTGTTGAATATAGATGGATTTAAATAGGGGTTCTCCCACGTAGGTTCTTTAATGGTACTTTTAAGGAAGAGAGTACAAGTGAATTGAAATGAAATCTCGAACCCACGGCTCAGGAAGAGTGTGGGACAGGGTGTGAAAGGAACCCTGGAGCTGTCAGAAATGGCAGGAGCAGTGCTATGCAACAAGAAGATCAGAGATTTGGAGTCTTTTTGGGAATGGAAAAATAGCATTCTTTTTCCCAAGAGCCCTTCCTTTGGATGCTGGCCCCATTCTCTCTGAACCTATTGCTGCCTATAACAATACTTCCAAATGCAACTGGCACCCATTCCAGCTGCCTGCAGGCAGTTACAGAAAGCAAGTTGAGTTTCTAGGGTTTCTTCGATCCACCCTACCTAAGAAATTCGATTTCTTAAATGTGCATAATCATCATAATCACCATAAAAAAAAAGTTAAATGGAAAATCATGCTAAAATCTTTGTGAAACTTGAAACAACTTGCTTTCTGTCCATTGTAATCTGAAATAATGGAACTGGAAAGACATATTGCATTGTTGAAGATCTCAACAAGGAGTAGATAAGTGCCAGAGGTTGGGCCTGTAAGGCTCTGGACAAAGCTTCAAGCTGCTGAAAACATTCTTGTTTTGCAAAGTGAATAGTAGCTGATTGTTAAAGCATGGTCCCTGTTGATGGCAAGAGTTTAGAAAGCAGCTAAGATTTCTCAAATGAAATATAGTCAAAAGTCAATTTTAAACAAGAACCCTATCTGAAAAAGCCTGTGTGCTGTAAAACTCCTTTTGCCAAGAATAGAACCATCAGGGACTCAAAAGAAATGGCAACAAACAGTTTTTCCAGAGGTGATGAAAATCTGCTCAGAGCAATGATGCAAGCCCTTGGTGATTCTGGGTGTGTCACCCGCATCTTTCCCTTGGAAAGGAGTCAAAAAATACTTGGTGTGTCCTTAATAGCCTGGGAGACTTGGCAAGAGATGTCACTGAGTGTTTATTTGAAACATAGTTCCAGGGAAGTGCAAAGCAGATATTCATTCGATCTCAAGATTACAGGAAGAGTTGAAAGAAACCCAGAGGTGCAATTATTTACCTTAAGGCATCTGATTTTTACAGGTTTAAAGAAAACAGATGTGATTATTCTCTACTGCTGTTGGAAATTTTTGCAGGCTTTATATAGAAACTGCTTTATCATCAAATAAATATCCTTAAAGGGTTCTAAATGACAATGGGCTTTACAAGAGAATTCTGGCAAATTACCACAATGGTCTATTTCTCATTATGTAACTGATACAGTCTGAGAAAATGCCACTTTAATTCTCTCTGCTGCTAGTATTCTGGTGTATATTGTGTCAGGTAATTTTTTTGCACGTCCTAAAAAGTTGTTTCAAGGTGTTTGGTCTGAAAAAAAAAAATTACTATTTCTTTTCATTAACATTGTAGAAAAGAAGGTAGATTGTGTGGATGGGAGGAAGAAATAATTGGTTTGAGTTTTCTTGTTGGTGGTCAGGATGGAGATGGATTGAATAGACATGAGGAACTGCAGTTCTTAAGGCGCATGTCTGAAGATATTGTAGAAGGGAGTATTGTTCTTTTAGTTCCACATCAAGTTTCCCAAGCAGCTGGATAAATCCAGAGTTAAAGGGTTTTTGTTTTAATAAAAACATATTTTGGAAAAATAAAATAAGGACTATGCCTGCTCATCTTTGATGGATGGCTCCATAAACAGGAGAAGATATAAAAGAAAAAAAAATAGCATTGAGTACTAAAACTTCTAGATGAATTTCAGCACCACAGGTCTGCATAAAATCAATAGACTTAACAATTCAGCCTCGTCTGTTAGGGACTTTCCCAAATCCATTTGCTTCATAGATCTTCTGGGTCAGTATTAACTATTTCTGTTACACACTTCACATAAACTCTAGAGGTTCAAAATCCCTGGAGAAGATGTCAAACAGAAACAGTGTTTCCAGTAGAAAATCCCCACTGCTCATTTGCTTTGGACATCAGGCAAAAAGGTTTTGTTGACTTTTATCACCCCTTTTTAGAGTATTAAACAAAGGTAATACTTGAGTTGGTTTTTTTTCATCTGGACACTGTGACTCGGTGAGAAATATGTATGACTATTTGGGGATGGGATTTGGCCTAAATTTGCTTCTTGGTCAGAGTTGCATACTGGCTTCTTATTTTTGGAAACTGAATTATCTCAGTGGGTGTTAATTATTTATCTTTCAATATGTCACCTTGATAACATCTTGTTTGTCTATGACTGTAAGTGGGTTCCTCAGCCAATACTAGTGTCTCAGGAATTTGAGACAGTGGGAGAAGTTTTTTATCTCAAAGGAGAAGAAAAAGCCTTTGGGGTGGTGGGGAAGGGATGGGACTGGGCTTTTGTCAATAGGGCAAAGAAGGGAACGAGTTTGTAAGCAATTTAGATGCAGCAGTTCTTTCATCTTCATCACTGTTATGATGTGAGTGAAGAGCAGCAATAGAGGAAGAGAGATAGAAAGGTCACTTAAAGGGAAAAAAGAAACTGAGAGCAGAAGTAGAAAACCATAGTGTGGAGCAAAGTAGAGGGAGTAGGTGGAATGAGTCTGCTAAGTGCTGGAGAAAAAGGCCAGAGGAAAAGTGGTGAAGCCCCTGCCAGGCACTGTGTAAGTCTGCTCTGCACTTAAAGACATCTTTCCCCAGGCTAGCAATTATGTCTAGCTGGTCTGGGGAGCTCCAGGTAGCAATGAAGATGAGATGGCAAAGACTTAAGCTTGGCTGTTCAGGAATGTGTTTTGGATGCTGTCAGATAGATATCAGTGTTTGCTTTGTTTTAACAACTGTTACCAGCCAGGAAAGACAGATTAAGGGAGTGTGGTAATGACTTCGTGCTGCAAATGCACCTTTATTCTGTTCTTCCTTCCCCACCTTGCCTCCCCATTGCCCAAAGGCTTTGTCCTCCTCTGCTTCAGATAAGGGTCTCTGACTAAATATATATCACAGAAGACTTGCTGAAGCAGATTCTTGACCTGACTTCCATCCAGCTTCAAATTTGTATATGAAAATGTAATAGGGTAATTCATCACCTTCATAAACAGATAAAATTGTGAGCAGTTAACCACCTTCATTTTTATGCTGAAAATTAGAGGGAAGTTAGGCAGTCAGATAGCAGCACCTTTTCCTGTCTCATGTGGATTACTCAGAAGGGAATAATTGTCATTCATAATTTTCCACTGGCAGTTTTGCCTGGTGCTGGCAGGTAAATTGGAGCAGAGCATGATAATATCCTCTAGCTTCCATACTTGTAGCAGTTCTTCAGCAAACATCCTGTGTAAGCCATGCAGGACTTTCAGTATAGTTTTTAAAAATGACTAAGGAGTTTGAAGTAACTGTGGTCTGTATAAGAGCAAACAGTAAAACATATGTGAAGGAGGCTTCATTAAGATTGCTTGACCTATGAGTAAAATAAAAAGGAGGACAAGACAAGCTTTCCTAGTGATTTACTTTCTATGCCCATGAATCATGGTTTTTTTTCCTCTGTTATTGTGATTGCATTTTTTTTTCCCCCTCAGCACTGCTCACCCTATCATTATGGGTAGAAAAAGTAAAGGGATTGTGATATTTTCTCAGCAGTGATGAAAGGAACAGGACACTTCAAGGACATACTATAAAAGTTGTTAGGATTGCAAGATGCTATAGCTTCTTCAAGATGAAAGTACTGTGTACAGTCTGTATTGAATTAATGTGAGTCATGCTGGAGGATGCTAGCTTTACTATAAGGGATATTGATCTTGTATATTTACTTTTTAACTTATCAATTATTTTAACTTCATTTTTTTTTTTCCCCCAGCATTTGTGGGTGAGTACACTTTTAAGGCTGTAAACCCCATGGGAAGGAACCAGGCAGCTAATGTTGGCAGAAGATCTGGCAAAAGGCACTGTTTAAATATTTACCACCAACAACGGGGGTTTATTTAAGAAATAACTGTATGTTTTAGCATATTGTCTTCAAGGGGCTTATGGGAAAAGAAAAAAATAAAGGCACAACATTTTGAATTTTTTAAAGAGCTTTCACAACGTTAAGGAGTATCTGCAACGTAGTGCACGTTAAATATATTTTAACATGGGTTGATGTGGTTTGGCCTTTTCCCTATTTTTGGTAGAGAGGAAGGGAAGAGAAAGTAGGAGGGGTTGGGTGCTCTGCAGTCAATGAGAAGCCTTGGGATTGGAAACCACAAAATGCAAAACAGCAGCTGTGAAACACTGGCTTCTGACTTCCTTCTTATGAGCACAAATGCATCAACTTAATAACATAATTTAAAATTCCTCTTTTGGGGCCATGGAAGAAAAGAATACAGAAGTAATTAGTACTAGTCTAAAAAATCCACAAGGAAGATACTTAGCCGTGGTAAAATGTTTCTCCACGTTGCTTTATGGTTTCTATTTATCCAGACAAATTATTCCCCAGATGTAAAACAGTACTTCTGACATCATAGGAGATTATTATGCAAGATTATGGTGTGGACGTGGCTTTGTCACAAAAAGACAAATGTCCCACTGGCTGTGCAGCAGAGCTCTTTGCTGATTGAAGGGAAACACCCACAATATACCAAACTTCAAACTGTAGTTCCCTTCAAAAATAATTTTAATCCAATTATATCAGCAGGTCAGAGAATCAGTGGGCTTTCATACTGATGGTATTGTGTGAAATATTAGTTGAGCTATGCAGCTGAATAACAAGAGAGGATTTAATTATGACAGTTACTGGTATTTTTTAGAACATCAAAGACCTAGCCAGCATTACATGAAGTAGAAGTTGATCGTGTTTTTCTGGATATTTGGTAGTTTTATACCAAGTGAGAGCATAATTATAGAATAATTTACTTCTACTACTTGCAGGTGATTTTTTGTTTTGTTTCCCTTCTGCCAGTAGTTTATATGGTAAAATATGGATTTTGTTAATAGTAACTATGGAGAAGAAGCATCAGCTTCTAATTAGCTCAGTCACTTAACATTGTACTACCAAACATATGGTTTGGCACATACAGAGGCTAAAGGTAGATTCATTTATCTTCGAGTTGCTTTTCTTTTTAACTCATGCAACCTGAGTAGTATTTTTCTTCCAAAGGAGTTTAGGCAGCAAGAGTGGTACAAATCTTCTTAAGCTCTGCAAGAATGACAGGAAACACAGGCTGTTATCAACAGAGCAAACGTGGGTCACTCACAGGTGGGCTAAAGGATGTTCTTTTCCATTTTGTAAAATACCCCCAGGCAGACAGAATTGGTCTAATTTTGGCATTGCTGTTTTAGTAACTGAAAGAACCTAATTAAATTTTTACTTAAGAGCTGCATTGTGAGGTCTCAGCTCTTCTCAAGACAGCAGCTACAGTGGGTCAAGTTTGTGAGAGATCAAGGTAGGAATTCTAGAATACTTATCACATGTATCATGGTTGTTGCTTTTCCACAGTGTGCTTATTCAATATAAACACCACCCCCCTCCAAAGCTGGATAAATTCCCATGCTGAAGTTGGAGGGTGGACATTGCAGACAAAGAAAATGATTGCTGTGCAGTTGTTTGGTGTCTCCACTGCATGCCAGCTTCTCATCAGCTGTGAAAGGATGAAACATCATTGGTATCAATGGGATCACTCCCCTTTCTACTGGCAACAGTTTTAGTTCTGTGGCATTCAAGTATTATAGGATTGGAGAGACTTGTGGCAGATTTTGTTTAGGTCTCCCATGAAAAAAATTAAATCAAAAGGCACCATATGAGACAAATCCTTGTGAAGTTCAGAGTAGTGTATTTCCTAGTGACAGTGCTGACTACAGTAACAGAGAATCCTCTGCTATCTGCCACATTTAGTTCAGATTAAAAGCAGTACACAAGTGTGAAAACATACCTTGTTACAGTAACAGAAGAATTTCTTGTGGGAAGAGCACTGAACCAGTAGATCACTGCTAAGGTCCTTTTGGCCTAACAAGCCTTTTCTAGTTCTGCAGAGGTGACAACAGTTACTGGAAAAGATGGACAGGACAGTCTTTGTTGGGATGCTGCATCAGTTGTACAAGAAATGGAAGTGGGTCGTTCTGGACATAAAGTTTCATGGAAATAATGTTTTCTCAGCATCAAGACATTGAAGACCCATCTGCTGAGGGTATGTCTGCTTCTTCTGCCATGACATCTGTTTGGAAGGAGGCATAAAATTCCCCTTGTGATTCATACCAGTTCTACAGAGCTGGGAAACTCCTGCTTTTTCTCTTGTTATGTTTGGTGTCTCAACCTTGAATGGGAAGGATTGTGGTTTACTAAGGGTCCCAGTGGAAAAGAATTATTTTTATTTTTAATTGAAAGAATCAAATTATAATTTCTCATATCATAGTTGCAGTGAAAAATGGCTTTTATTTTGGCACTGTTAAAGTGTCTGAAAATGGTTATTATAAACACAGGATAGAAAAGATTTTTATGGTGCATCCTTTCCAAAATGGGATGATGAGTAAGAAAGCAGAAGGCAAAATGCAGGAGTTTAATATAATGCATTTGATATTATAGGTTATAATGGAAAACTTATTTAAAACTGCTGTTCAGAACCTCATTGTTTGGCCTAGTTCATTTTCTCTTCCTCTTGGGCTTGAACTTTTCATGTCCCTTTAGAAATCAGGTGCTGAAACTATTGTTAACAGTCATAATGAATTAAGATGGAAAGTCCTGGATCTCAAGCATATTAAGCAGTAAATAGTGCTGTGTTTTTGTTGTTGCCACATACCTTTTGATAGCCAGTTGCATAATAATTTTATATGAATCCTCAAACTGATGTTTGTTGTCTAAAAAGCTGAATAGACAGATGTTGATCCTGACTGCCAGATACAAGGAAAGGTTTCCAAAGCATTAGGTGTAATAACAAACGTGCTGCATAAAATGATCTATCTTGATTTTGACTAGGATGCTTATTTGTTAATTGTGATCTTTAAGTCTAAGTACAAATACTTTTTTAAATGCTGTTAGAAAATCCTATCTTTAGTTTGAAATCATAGTGGACAGACAAACAGATCAGTCCCTTGTCTTATTGTGATATTCTGAACACTTCAAATTACCTCTGCATCTGTGCATTTTGAAGTGAACACTGCTGTAAAATCCAGGTCACTTCAGTTCCACTAAAGCCAAAACACAGTCTCAGAGGTTTCTTGGCAATATGTATGCCCACTGAATTACAAAAATTGGTTTCCTCAAGGCACACTTTCTTAGCATGGCTGCAGTCTTCCAGCAAGGTATTGAACTGGTCTTTTTTTGTACAATGGAGCTGCCTCTGTCTCATGCTTTGCAGCTGAGATAATGGGCAGATGAAGTGCAGGCCAACTGCTGGGTGCATAAGCATATCTTTTAAAGGGATCTATTTTGTGGAATTAGAGAAAATGGAGCCTGTTTGGGTAGTTTATCTAAGTTATTCCAATATTCAACTTCCATTTATTTTCAGTTGTCTGTGAAGGTAAGGAGATTAGTGTTTGTCTATAAAGGAATCACACTGGATCTGCCTTTTAAGTTTTCACAGGATATACAGTTGGGTAGGCACACCTGTAGTGCTGAAATCAGAGAACTGTCTCTCATTTGTTGTCTCCAGTCAAGCAGAAATCCCTAATTTTAAGGGCATTCTACCCTTGGTTTAGATTTGTTTATTTTAGTTTTATAAACCCTATTTTGAATTCATTTTAATGAGCTGTTTATGCAGTGATAGTGTTTTTAATATCTGTTTAGGTTCTGTGTGACTCTAAGTCAGGCAATGATGCATGAAGAGGGCATGAATTAATAATATGGCAAAGGCAACTGAAATAACTCAGGTGGACCAGCTGAACAAGATTTTGGCATGGTTATCTGTCACATGGTTTGATTGCCCCTGCTTGAGTTCAGGCTGCCATTTCTTTCCTTGGGGTGACAGATTTTGCTTTGCCTGATCCATCCTGGTGCTGGTTAGGACTTCCAGCCTGGTGCACGAATGATCTCAGTGATGCTGTGGTTGTGGGTGTAGGATGAAATTCAGGGAACTGAGGAATGCCAAAAAGCAGCATTTCACCCTGTAGACCATCTGCAGGACAATTGTTTGGCACTTAGCTCTCTCAGCATGGGTGAAATGAAGTTGAATGGTCCTGACTCAAGCCAGCACCTCTCATCAGCTCAATAGCCAGCTTCACCAAAGGCAATAGCTGGCCAGTTTTAGAACCTCTGTCAAGTATTTGAAAAATGTTGCAGACAAACACGGATCCCAGAAACCCAGAAGCATCTTTGATAGGGAGCATAATGCATGGATGTTAAATGGACAAATACTTTTCTGATTGTTTGCCTGAAGCTTTTCTAATCTTGGCAGTTCTGCAAGGGACAGTTCAGTGACCTGAGCCTTGCCACTGTGCAAGGTATGACAAGAGGGTTTTTGATGGTCTTTATGTCTGCCTACTTTCTGGCCACTCATAAGGAGCTTCATAATTTGTCTCCAGACATATCTTGAATATAATAACAAGAATAATTAAAACTCAAATAGCAATTTGGTGCTCTGACCATCTGGGATCCAGGCTGAGAGATGAGTTGTAGTACAGCCCCTAAAGCTGTTATGTAAGGTAAGCTTTCTTACTCTTTTTTGTAATTAATTTAAATGGTTCTTAAATGATTTTTAAATTAGTTCATACTCACAACAGCTTTGAAAATCTGTGTCTTGCCAGTGGGATCTGACTGTTGCTTCTACTGCTGGGTCTTGGTCTGATTCCTAGCTGGAAAAACTGAGCCTCTGTATCAGCTGGGTGCAACCTCAGCTCAGTGATAAAGGAAAGCAAGCAGAACTATTTGGAAGCTTTTCTAAACAACATTTAGAGAATCCCTTTTCTAATATATGGACCCTGGAGAGAAAAGAAAACGGGGAGGAAGAGGATATTACATGTGGTTTATTAGCATAAGCATGTGATGGTTGTGTTCCTTGCTTGAAAAGAGAATGCTGAATATGGAGTACATGAAGTTAAAGCTGATGAAAGTGTAATATACAGTACTGGTTTATGGAATATCATTTTTTTTTAACAGGCTTTTCTTTTCTCCTGGTAGAATAGCCTGGAAAGGTTAAATTGTGTTTTATTCCACTAAGGCAAGACACTACAAAATGACATAGAAGGGGGGAACTGGCAGAATGGCAGAGCCAGACTGGCTAATTCTGGGCTCATCTCTGGGTTTACACATCCCAAGCATAGCAGCAGAGGAGTCACAAATGCACCAATTCTTTTTCAACCTGAAACAGTGTCTCTGGAGCAGGGTGTACCACTCCAGTGCTGCCAATCCCAGGCTTATTTATTTGACTCATTAAGAGGCAGAGCTAGTGCTATCAGGTGCAATGATATACTAATGCAAATGAGCAACTTTCAGGGCTCAAGCTAAGTTGGTATGGCACTGTACTCTGTGACTGTGGAAGCTCATTTGGAGCTAGGAGGGCTTATGCTGAGACTGTGTTTGATATATCTCATGCCTCCATATCTGGGGGAGACAGTATGGTGGATTTCCAAAGCCATGTATAAGAGGACCAAGAAGAATTACTCCCACATTAGTCACAAAGGAGAAAGGGAATCTGTTTAGGTGTCAGATGCTGGGTTCAGCTCCTGGCAGCCCAGCTGTTAGCAGCATTGTCCCATGCTTTGCTGCAGTGATGATTGCAGCAACAATAGTTTGAAGAGCTGATGATGTCCCAGGTTGCCAGCTGAGCCCTGCTACTGGTTTCTGGCTGACCCTTTAGAGGGCAGCCTGCTGATGTCTCCTAAGTGCTGTCAGCATCAGGGCTGTTGGTCAGATGACTTACACCTTTTAGTCTCAAAAAGCTTGTGTCACCAGCAAGGTTTAGGACTAAAGCAGCCAAAAGGCACCTTTTTCAGGCCGCCAAAAGGTGCATTTTTGTACTAGGGGCTCCCAGTATGTTTGTTTGTGGTTTGGTTTTTTTTTTTTTCTTTTTGCATTGCTCTATGCCTGACAGACACTTGCAGTCCTCACTTAAAGATCTGCATGGTAGTGGGCAGCTTGGAGTTAACCTGAACAATTCTGCCAGCTGTCTTTCAGACCAGGCTTTACCAGCCTGATCTCAGCTGTCAGAATTGGTGATCCATGCAGCTGAAAATTATCAGGCATAAGAACAAGTAACATCACCAAAAAGGCAGTTTGTAGCCTTACATTTCAGTCCAAATTTAGCAACTGTCTCTTAAATTGCCTGTGAATCTTGTAGGAGCCATAGGAGGTACCCTGGGAAGGTTTATCAGAGGAAGGATACCAAGATGCCAATGGGAATTGCCAGTGAGGGTTTTTGTACCAGCTTCCCAGCCCTGTTCAGATCGTTCCCAGGCTATGAGCCAGGAAAGTTCCTGCTCAGTTCAAGTGTGTGTGATTCCCAGAGATGTTAGCTGTGTGTGTGGGATGCCACATGGTTTAAGTATGACTGTAAATTGAGTACAGCTGAGAAGAGTGCAGGGAGGGGTGGAGAATAGGGACTGGCAGAACTAGACAATTTAATTGTGAAACACTGAAGCCCTTCCTTTTTTCCCTCACCTAGGCAGACAGTCCCTTCAGCTTGCATTTGAGGAGCTTCACTTCAGCACTTAATTTGCACCTTTTCAGGGTCTCACCAGACCTAAGGGAAATAAACACATACGTACAAATGGACATACATCAACTTAAAAAAAAAAAAAGACAAAAAACAAAAGCCATCAAATGAAATAAAATCACCACTAGGAAAACAGAAACTGGTAGGAAAAAGGAGAATTTGGTTGTAAGTAGATCACATATAGGAAAGGCTGCAGATTTTTTGCTCTGTAACATCATTTCCATCCCTGGGTGGTGTTCACAATAGAGGAGCTCCATTGATTTTGTGCTCAAACAAGAGGAGAGGGGAGGGTGACATCCTGCAACCATCTTCCAAAACCTTGTGAAGGACTGGGATAGTCTCTTCACTGAGAGTTTCAGAATAACTTTTTTTGCTGCATGGGACCTATAGGATAAAGTCTTTGAAGAGCCAGGAACAGGGCTGGTTCTGTCCAAATTGTCTTGAAGCTGTATGAGAAGGAAGGCAGCACATTTGTAGATTGCTGTCTAGAGATACACAAACTGATAATTTCTGGTCAGCAAAAATAAAAAATGACCTTCCAGAAGAGTGTCCATATAGGTATTCATTCTTTGTCCTAGGCTGGAAGTCTTTTGGGACTGTTAGGGACTGATTAAGGATATTCCCTTGGATAAGAGGAAGGGGGAAATGAGCATCCCAAGAATACCAGTTTTTTGTAGCTATGGTGTACGAGTGCTGCTCTCCAGACAGTGGGGTAGAGCAAAATAGTGATGAATGCTGCTGGGGTAAAACCTACCCCTCAGCCTTGCTATGTGAACACTCATTCCCATACTCCTGCCCTTGAAAATGTCATTTTTTACAGCTTTTCTTCCTCTTTGTGGTGTATTGAAAGCACAGTCCCTTTCACTCCACCTCTCTGCCTCACTGTGTTTGTCATGTAGTCTGAACTTGGCTTTCAGCCCCATCAGTACCCATCAACCACCACCCTGCTTCCCACCTCTTTGATGATACTTTCCTCAATCTATTCTTTTCCCAGGAGAACACAAATGCTACTAAATGCCAAAAGATACGCCTCCATCCTAAAATCATATTAAAAAGTGGTATTGGGATGTGAATGCAGTGACTGTAATTATCTAATCTCATGACAATTGTCCTTTCTTCCCCTTCTTTCTCCCTTAGCTTTGTTGTTCACTCTCACTCCTCAACTTCTGCAATAGGAGTAAATTCCTTGTGACAGGGGTTTGTCTTCAGCTTCTTTAATGTGCTTACTAATTTTAAGTGCTACCTCAATGCTAATTCTGAGAGTGTAAGGCACAGAGTAGTTTCTGTACCCAAATTGTACAGTAATGAGCCCCTATAGCATGTTACTGGCAAAGTCTATCTTATTCCTGAAAGAACAGATCATCTTAACAGAGAATGAAATGACTAATAGCAATTGGCCCACACTGCTCCTGTGACAGGCCAGCTTGTTGAGATTGGTTTCATGGCTGATAAGGGAGTGGGAAAGAGATGTTGAGAAGCCATTTCATTGAAACTTAAATCTCATGTGCTGTAGGTTCAGCGATGTCCTACCCTAATATTTCTATTTTATTATTAACCAGAAAAACAAAATCAAATCAAAGTTCCCAAGGCACAACAAACCAAAACAGGCTAAATAAAAATATGCTTGATGACATGCATAATGTATTAACTGTATTTTGCTTCATTTGTAAAAAGCAAAAGAGAACAAATAACCAGCGTTTCGGCCCCTTATGGGCCTTTGTCAGGGACACGCTTTGCTGACTTGTTCAGTGAGGAAAAAGGTTTTGAAAAACATTTTTCATACCAGTTTTTCGAGCTGCCCTACGAAATGTATATTAAATATTGTATATTCTTGGGTTTTATTCGAAACAGGACATTTCCAGCTATCTGACTAATTGGAAGAAATTTATGCCACAACTAAAGCAACCAGTTTAAAGTGAGTGATCCTGACCTGTACAGAACAATTTACATGCATGTGGACTGCCAGGATTGGACCTTTAAACATAGTTTGGATTTTTTTCCTATCTTAGTCATAAATCCTCTTACAACATAAATCTAAGTAAAGTAGATTTAAGGACTGTGTTTTGAAATCAAGTGGGGGTTTTTTTCTTTTTCTTTTTTTTTTTTTTTTTTTTTTTTTTTTTTTTTTTTTTTTTTTTTTTTTTTATTGGTTTTTACTTTTTTTTTTTTTTAAATTTTTTG
>JAOEGS010008425.1:22828-37339 GCA_025447755.1 Corythornis vintsioides | reverse complement strand
AAAAGAAGAAGAGCTAGGGGTGACCATAGGCCAAAAATATATATATTTTACAGTGTTGAGGGATACACTGGTAATTCCATCTGTGGAGGATTTTATTTGGATACTTTAATGAAGAATTTATTGGAATGTAAAATCACAATCTTGCTGAGATACTAATGGAAACTGCACTAAGTTTGAGATGTAGAATTTTAATTCTTTTTCTCCTTTCGATTAGGATATTTATCAAGGATATAAAGCCATCAGTTTCAAAAGAATAAAAAAATTAAAGATCAAATTATCTTTGGCCTGCAGCACTTAATCTTCTTTTCATCTAATAATTTTTTCCTCCTCACCCTCCCTGGTAACTTTAATTGTTTGTGAATTAACTTTAAGATCATTCAGTGATAATGCAATTATGGTGATTGTTCTTTCCTAACTGGCAGCTGTGTGACCAAATAATACAAGCCTTTAATATGAAGTGCTACCTCTTTAATATCTTCTTATCTCCAGGACTGCAAAATAGTGAGACCTTGACAAGTGTAGAATTTGCAAAATTAGGCCATAATTATCTAGAAACTTGTCCTTTTTTTAGATTGTCTTTAAAAAAAAAATAAAAAAAAATCAAAGGTATGTCTCAATTTAATGCACAGATAAAATGTTATATAATCAGCATATGCTTTGATCTGAGTCTGTGAGAGCACTTCATCAGGTTTGAGACAGAACCCATGACCAGTTGTATTAACATTGTGAGTAAAGCTGTACAATTTTCAGGCCCAAAGGGGTTTTCTTCTTTTTTTTCTTTTTTTTCTTTTTTTCTCAAATTAACACAGTCATTAGAAATTACCTGCAATGGATACACAACATACACAGTGTACCTGATTGGACCCCCCATCAAAAAAAAAAGATTACCTTAAATTTTCTGAATCAAACCTAAAGACACAGTTATTGTAACGAATTTATCTCTGGACTTCCAGTTCAGGAGGCTCAGTCATGTCACTCTCTGTTCAGTATTAATAATACAAAGAATAGCAGACAGAGATCAGAAGTGATATTCCAACTCTGACATTATTGCATAGCAAAAATGCCAAGAGTTTCCTCTGAATCCTTTGCTGCTTTTTGCTTTCTTCCACTCCAGATGAAATGTAGAACATGCACACTGTAATTCTCACTCCCACTATCACTCACAACTAACTCAGTGAATCATTTCTGTGTTGTAAAATACAGAACATGTGAGGTAGTATTAGTTGCTCATATCTCAGCAGATAACCCCTCTGGTCATATTCATCTGAAAGTTGCTATGCGGATATACATGAATTAACTAAAGATGATGGGATAAGCTTGCCACAGATCAAATATCCAGCTTTGCAGAAGTTATATTTTACAAATATAATCTGCCAGCTTTAAGGGCTTAATCCTACACATCAGAGGTGCTGAGCGTTGCTTGTATAAGCACAAGATAAAAAAAAGATGAGCTGCAAAGGGGGCACATTAAAGCCTGTGGCTGCATTAGTAGGGAAGAACTGATACATAAATGTCAGCTTGTTCCCATCTAGCAACAGATGCTAAGGCTGAAAGATGAGAGATTTTAGTCCTTGCTGACAGTTTAGAATGATGCTTAAGTCTACCTGTCTCAGGCACACTGATCATCCTCCCCTGTGCTGACCAGAAATGAGCCCAGAAGCCCAAATAACTCCTACTGTAATTACTCAGTACTTTAGTCCTTGTCCAGTGTTTACACACACTTGTGAAAACAATGATCCAGATGCTCACATCTCCTTCTCTCCCCATTGCATACAGCACAAGGACTAAAATGAATATTTATCTTATAATTTTTTTAATATATATTTTATGCAAAGACATTGATACTATGCAGTTCCTGTATTTTGGCACCCTAACTAGGGTTTACATTAAATCTGGCATGCTGAATATCTGTTTAGCATTAAGCATGAATGCCTTCCTTTGAAAGGAATTTCTCTCTGATTTTTTTTTTTTTTTTTTTTAAAGAGCTCTCAAAAGCCCTAGGGCAAACAGTCATTTTTAATTTTAATGAATAAGGTATCTCAAATAAAGGGATCCCAAGGCCCTCTGGCTGCTTTTGAATTCTGCATAAATGTTAGAAGAATTTGAAACCTGCTCAAAAAACACTGTATACAGTGGATGATTTTGGGGGGAAAATCCTAGAAATACCATGAGGAAAAAAATTCTGTAATGTTTCTAGATTGCTGCCTATGGCTGTGTAGCAATACCTATGCTCATTTCACTTAATTCACAATACAAAGCCTTGTTATTTTTCCTACTCTTTTATCTCACTCCAACTGTCACTTTAGTATAAAAATATAAGTATTTGATCTCAATAAAATAAAATGAGATTCTGAAGAGCATTTCTGTCACTGGATCCAGCTCATATTGAACATGACAGAAACATTCAAGCCCATTAGAATGTGAGTTAAATATTAAAATCTTAACCTCTACTTTTTAGAACCTAACATTTGCAATTGTACTGCCTCTTTTATTCAGGGTTCAGAAAGAGAAAATAAAAAGTATGAAATGGAGTAAAATCTAATAAGTAGGCATGGAGTAACTTGTTATGACAAAATAGTCATAATTCAAATTAGTAAAAAACAGCCTTACTTCTGCTAAGAGATGAAATAAAAGTGAAACAATTTGCTTGCCAAGAGTCAGTAAACATCCTTGTTTCTGCTGACTGAAAATAGGCCATCCTTACATAGCTCTGCAGTGTGACTTTCAGCCTGTAATTTGCCCTAAAATTATTGCCATTAGTATCTAATGACCACATCCTCACCAAGCTTCAGCACTACCACAGCAGTATCAATTTTCTCAACATGCCACCTGCATGTTTTTAACACTACATTCTCAAAATCATGTTCTTCATGTTTGTCATATGCAATGATTTTTTTTCTCCCTTCCCTCTAAGATCACTGACTACATTATAAAGTCCATTCATTTATCTTCTGGAAGAGTTTTCCCAATGCCATGTTTGATTCTCCCCTAAGGAAACACATAATACATCATCTCCTTTGCAATTTTAAAGTTCTTAAGTAAAAAGATAATAAAATACCATTTCTCCACTTCTCTGGACACTTGATAATCACCTTAAAAATACACTAAGAAGATAAATCTTACATGTTAAAAGTTTGAGATCAAACATGATAGCAAACATGATAGCAAATAGTTTTCCCAACGCACAGTGCTTGCTGTCATTCTTTTTTCTTAATTTTTCTCAGAGTCTTTCCAGCAGGAAAGAAAGGCTTATTGACAAAAAAGCCATGAGCCCAGCATAAGCTCAGAGGATGTAGAAAATCCATGACTAAGTCCAGTTGCCTAAGGCTCTTGCTGGAGGGTTAAAACTCGTGGTTTGCACAATTTAGGTGAATACCACGTTCTGTTCTCACACTGTGCTCACATTCTCCTTGTCTGACAATATGAACTGCCATTTCCACTCTGGAGCTAAGAAAAAGCCTGTTGACTTGATAGCTTTGTTGAAACAACATATTCCTTCAAAATACACTAAGTATAATTTTCTTTTTTTTTAATTGTTAGAATCACCTTCACAATTTCTGAGAAATGGTATTAAACTATTAAACTTTAAGGGTGAGAATAGTAGAACACATAAAGGAGGCAGGCATATTCAAAGTTTTAACCACACTAGAGATGGAAACTCTCACAGTCAAAAGAAACCATAAAGTTTCTTCTGCAGAAAGTGTGCAACTTTTATTTCAAAAAAAGTTACCTAATTTTGGAATAAAATGATCAATGAAAAATTGCCTAAATAAAGAAAAAAGGAGAGGAAGGAAATGTGCTGGTGAGGGAGCAGTCCAGCTCTAACAGACTTAAAATGAGTATTGTTTGATGAAGCAGCTCTTTATCATAATCATTAGATCTCTCTGTATTTTCCTACTGAAAACTCTTCCTCTATATTATTAAAATGCAGCAAAAGTGCTATGGATGTAGTATACAAAGTAGCTTGGAATGCTGACAAATAGTTAAGATCTCAGTAGATGTTCTGCATAAATTTATGATAATTTCAATAGCAAATGGAAATAGAGAGAGGAGAGAATAAAATAGAATTTAGAGAGTTAAAAGGAAAGAATTATACTCAAACTGATAAAAACAAAAAAGTATAATACAGAGTAATAGCCAAGTAACAAGAACAGAAAACCTCAGTTTTACTCTAAGCAGCTAAGTTCTGTTAATTTGTCTGAATCTAGACAACTAAAGACATCCACTAAGGCTGGGACCAACCCACCTTTTCCTTTAAGACCTCATAAAATGTGGTTTGGTATTGAATACAAATGCTAACTTGCTGCTGCCAGCAAAATGTGAAGTTAGTTAGTGGAGTGCATCCAGCAGTGACTGGTACTCCTGAAGCAGGGAATCATTAACCATCTGAATAAGTGCTCTCCTCCAGTTGATGAAAATCAGATCTGCCGTTCACTGCCATCAGAGGAGGCTCAGAAGGCAGGCACACCTTGGAGAAGTGAAACAGAAGAATCTGTTCAATAGAATCACCAGAAATAAAAATAATGTATTTTTTTGCTCATATTACACTTAAAATAGGGGTCAGATAGTCCGTCTCTGAAGACTGGATAGGGAGCTCAAGTCTTACCAATGTAAGGGCTATAAAGCTAAATACAGCATCAAATAAGAATCAGTATCAAATGACAATCTAATATAGATGAATCTTTAAAATAACATTCATAAGATCTCCTGTATTTGTTGCTGACATCTTGCCTTCTGGCTCCAGCATTCAATGGTACAAAAAGGAACAGCAAAGAGTAAAAATCTGATATCCCATTAATACAATGTTTCACCCTGAGAATCTCGTTTAAGAACTGATAGCACTTTGCTTCTAAATATGCCATGAAGGAAAGGGAGAGACTCTAGTTTTCAAGAAATTCAGAATTTAGAGATGTCTATTTGGACTACATATATTTGAAAAAGGATTTTTTTAAGCAAGCTTATTTAACTGGTGACACTGAGTTTGTGAATTACCCAGATTTTTTTTTTTTTCCTTATAGGCTTACTCATACAGCTTCTTATTATTTGGGGTTTCTTTTAAATTCTTAAAAAATAGTAAAACACTAGAAATAAATAACATCAGAAATATCCAGTCTGTATTTTGAATAGTACATGGAAAATCTGCAGGCTAAGAGCTGAAAGTATGCTACATTTAATCGGGCTGCAGATCTATGAATGACAGAAGGAGTAAACTTGACAATGAAAAAAAAAAAAGAGGAATAAACTCCCTGAGTGGTCTTTTTGGGACTTCCCAGAGTTTTGCTAAAACCATGCCTAGCAGCCTCAGAAGGATAGCCCATGGACAGCCACTTAGTCTCAATTCCACACAGTGTCTCAATTACCAGTAAGGCAACTCATCACAAAATACCTCATCCCAACACCCTGCAGCAACCCCTACTGTGCTCTTTGGTGTGTCTGAAACTGCCTACAACCTAACTTTTGTTCCTGCTGCATCACAGCAATCAGCCTAAAACAGCAAGTGTCTTGTTAATTTGAGTCTGCAACTTAATAATAAATCATCAGTGGGCTTTTCATGTGTAAATATGAGACTGGGAAAGAAAATTAAATCAGGAGTTTTCCTTTCTTGACTTTTTCTGTCATATTCAGGAGTTATTATCATGTGTAAGAAGATAAGATTGTTTTTCATGGATGCAAAAGAATTCCATGTTATCAGAGTTGTACTGTGCAGTACAGCAGGACAATAAATATGCAAAAAGCTCACCCTCTCTACTCTGAATGCCAAGGAGCTAATTGTAGTCCCTAGAAGAACAGAAGAACACGGGAGCCTTCCTGCAAAGCATTTTCTTCATATTGAGAGTGTGTGAATACAGAATGGTGGCAGCTGACAGAGCACCTGCCCCAGCACAGTCCAAGGCATTTTAGAGGTAGTTATGGGCACCCAGGGTGAGACTTCAATCAGCTATAAAAAAAAAATAAAATGTTGGAT
Organism: Corythornis vintsioides; assembly: GCA_025447755.1. Lineage (NCBI taxonomy): Eukaryota > Metazoa > Chordata > Aves > Coraciiformes > Alcedinidae > Corythornis > Corythornis vintsioides. The sequence continues at coordinate 31,374 of JAOEGS010008425.1, read as the reverse complement.
TTGCAACTCCTGTGTATCCTTTCTGTGCTACTCTTCAGTGACAGCTCTGCTGCATTATAGTTCAGCCCCTGCTTTCACATTGGATTTCTGGGCAGAACTAAGTCCCTCAACTGACTGATATTTTTCCCAGATAGATGTCTTCCAACAACCACCCGCAGTGTCTGCTGCGGATCCAAGTCACAGAAATGCCTGCCAGAGCATCCGTAAGGTGGTCCCAGTAAGAGGTATGAGGCCACAGAATGCCAGAGACTGGTCACTAGCTTCCCATGTTTGCATGAGCAGACTGAGTTCCAAGATAAAGGCACAATGTGACAGAAGGCCAGCAGCACTGCAGATGGAGCTGCTTTGCTCTTTAAAAGAATAGTTTTGTAAGACTGTTTTTTCATTTAAGCCTTCTTTGGGTCAGATCTTCCCTGTGTAGGAGGATAGTGCTCCATTTCTCCCATGACAAAGAAAAAAATTACCAACAAACACCACCTTTCTTTTTGTCCTTGGTAATCTGAGTAGAGGAGTCATTGCCTCTGATGTTGAACTACAGGAAATACCATTTCCACCTGAATAAACTTTATTGCAACACCCACTTTTTCCATTATGCTTTTTCAGATTAGTCTTTTCTTTCTTTATAGATGGTATATTTCAAAGTCAGTAAGTCTTTCTCCCTCTCCCTCAAAAGAAACTTTTTGTCTGTCTCTAAACAAATGTTTTGTGTAACATTACTCACTGTTAAATTACTACCAAATACAGTATTTCTGGTGTGGGCAGTTAGGTTAGTTTTCTCATTTTAATAGAAAGATGATCAGGGGATAAGGGTCTAAGAAATACAGATAGATTTATAATCCCTGCAGTTATATCTATGTGAACTTTAATATCTGAAAGCTATTTTCTCTAGAGCAATCCGTTTATGAGAAAAAAACATCAATTCACAAGGTGTGCTGAAAAAGGTTTCTGTTATTTATGGATTTTTAAGATACTGGATGTCATATCTGATTCTCAGTAAATTATTCATAGTGCAAATTTCTTGAGTATTTCCATGTACTGCTTTTCCAATGATGCCATATCCCAAAGGAGTGTTTTACCTCCTCTGTTACTGGTCTTTCCTGTAGGCAATGCTTCTATAATAGTTATTCCATTGTAAAAAAAATAATTTTACCAAAAGCAATTTTAAACTGCCTTCTTGAAAAAACAAACAAACAAAAATATAATTACTTCTATATTGCTTTTTAAAATTCAATCTGTTTGTAAACGGGGATGAGGTAGAAAAGAAGATGCTTCCAAGTGTTGATTTCTTTGAGAAATTGCCAGTAATTATAAAATGGAATGATGCATCAAGTCTCAGCTTCTGACAGCAACAAGAAAAGGCAGGAAACAGAGAGGGGGTGAGCATGTATGTATTCTGTACCCTTGTTTATTTTTTATGTTTTTAAAAACATACTCAATTCATCTCCCTAAAGCTATGTTTTAGCAACCTGCTTAAAAATGTTTAGCAAATATAGATAAGCAGTACCATGGGGCTTTATGATTGGAACAGATTCAGCTCTGAAAAATCCTGTCCAATGTGCATGGTATATTAAAGATGATGCTTCTGAAATGTATTTACTGTAACAAATTTTATATTCATAGATAAGTAAGCATCACATGACAGCAAGTATTTGACAGAGAGAAAAATGCACTTCAGGTACACAAAGTGCTTGACTTTTTCAGCATGTCAGCTGTCAAACAGATCACCAACTAAATTAATTTTCCTCTATTTGTTTTACTTTGCTTTTTTCCAGGAGTGAAGGAAATGCTGGAGATTAAGTTAGTCAATAGTCATGAAGCCATTAAACTGACAAGTGAGGAGACTAAAATGTTCTGTTTACTCCTATGATACTCTCAGTGCATTTTTAAGAGACTCTTGTATCCCTTATCGACACAACTAATTATACTGTTAACACCCATTTTAAATGCAGTATCTCGTTTATGAATTACTTGAGCACAAAGCTTCTACCACTCAATTAAATTTCTTGACAGCTGAATTTGAAAGAAATTAAATCTACTTGGTTATAAAGCCCAAATAAGTTTGAAAAATGTGGCAAGTGAATTTAATGTTGCTAATGAAAGCATTTCAAATGTTCAACTAAAAAAGTCCAGTCACTGTAACATGACATCTTACTGAAAAGAGAGAATATCTTTCTAAGCCATTTGTGATTTTTTTTTCCCCTCTCCTTTCATTAGAAGGAAGCAATTCCATCTATCTTTCACAACAGTAATGGAGCTCATGGACAATGCAATAGTCACATTTATAGTTAACAGTTTTCATTAACCATTATAAATTTAAATTGAGGGATGATCTTTGATTTTTGCACTGAAGCTCAGCATTAAGAGATTTCCATCCCTGAATTTCACAGCCTAATTATTGTTTCTATTTTTCCTGTGGAAATAATAATACACAAAATTCCCAAGCTCAGTTTTACTACTCTACATGGAAGTAAGAGGCACAGAGACTCCAGCATTAGAAAAAAAATCCATTAATACAATCCTCCCCAACCACAGCATCCTCCATGATCAGAGAACACTGCCTTCATCCCCAATTAATTTTGTGCAATGCATGGAAACTGTGGAAAACAGGCAAGTTGTACACCTCAGATGCTCTAAAATTTTAAGAGGCACTGGCTTTGTATTTTCTTGTTCAAAACAGAAATGTCAACCTTTTAGAAAACTCAAGTTTAGTTTACTGCTTACTGGAAGCAAAGGGCATCTGTGCCACAGCACAATGCCATTGAGTCTACATTTTATCTATAATATAATGTCAACATAAAAATTAAGCAATCTATTCATTATACATAGGAGCACTTCTGATGATAAGAGATGAAGAAATGAGAATTAAAGTGAGGGGACTGTGGACTATAGGCTTGTTCCTATGCCACACACTCCTGAAATGCTAAGCAAGGAATAGCCCAGATTTTCCTGCATGACACCTACAGGTGGTTTAAAATGTGCATCTTAATATAAGATGGACTTGATGACCCTGGAGGTCCTTTCCAACCATAATGATTCTGTGATAAACTGCTTTGACTTTTGCTTCTGGTCATTGCTTTTTAGTTCTTTCCCAAGGAAATAAGCTTCCTTTCATCAGGATGAAGTTAGCTGCTTAATTTTAAAATCAGTTATTCAAAAAGCATTAAATTGCCTTTTGCATCACATGGAAAGCAAAAAGGAGTTCAGAGGCATATTATCAAAATGCATTAATCAATTCATCCTTAAAAAAAAAAATAAAAATTGCTACTGTATCTGTTGAAATCTCATTGCTAATAATTACCCACAAAAACTAATTAGGAATCGTTTAAACCCATTTCCTAGACTCACTTTCCCATGTCAGTTTCCAGATACTTGAATCCCTAAAACTCTGAGTTAATTACATGGCTGCAAATATTGGGCATAAATAGAAATGTAAATAATTATATACACACAACTTTGCAAGTACTCATAGGTCCACAAGTTACAGTGAACAAACAAGGAATTAATACAAAAAGTCTATTACACATTGTTCTGTTTCCTGGATAAGAAACTATTTTTCTCAGACAGACAGACTTACAGAGTGGTTAAAGGCGTGCACAACAGTCCCCAAAGTAAAATTATATTATTCTATTTCATTTGAACTTTTTCAAGAAGTCAGTACTTCCATGACTCAGAAATTCCCATTTTGCACAGTTGCTCAGAACTTTGCCTATGAGATAAACCAGAAAGGAGAGACCAATGAATTCTCATTTGCTCAAAGGTTTATTTTCACTACCTTAAGGCCTGTCTCTGACCACTATGTCAAGCAAGACCTTAGTGCAGCAGGGACTTCTAGAGCCATTTACCCAAGCAGCCACACACAATACAAGTCTACCATATAATTAAAGTAATGACTGCAGCTCAAGTAGCCTAGCTAGAAAATGAATCAAGGTAATTTTGTGTGGACATAAATCTTGGCCACGAACAAAGCAATATCTTGTTATTGTACAGTAACTTTTTACTGTAGAGAGGCTATTTTACTTTTGCAAGCAGCATAGTGCTTTCATTTACAGAACATTTACAGAATAAAATTGGCGTTGGGAACCTGTCATCTATAGATGTATTTTGGGGATGTTTTCCTTGGAGTAGGATTAATCTGATGGCATGGACTGAATGCTTGGTCACAGGTGGGGTACATCTGGAGTCCTGGAGCACATCTAGGCTAGTTAATCCAAAAGGAATACAATTCAAATGTCTGCAGATGTGAACAAAAGCATAGTTAAATGAGGACAAGCAAGAGTTTTGCTAAAAACTAAAACCCTAACGTAGATAGACCTTCTGATGTATTTTAGGTTTCAAATTCTTTTTCTAGAGATATTTTGTAAAGAATGCTACATGTGCAGAACAATGACCAAAATCAAATTTCTATCTTGACCCTTCTAGAAATGGTTTTGCAGCACTGTTTGTGGTTTGTGGCATGTTCCCTCCATCTACAAGTCTCTGCTGATTCATCAAATTGGAGAAATAAAAAGGTCAAGAGGTTTGGACATAAAAAAAGCAAACAGTATATAATCAGAAGCCCATCTGATTACATTAATCTATAGATTTACTTTTGGCTCTTCTTTCTTGACTGCTGACAAAGATGTGGAGAAATACTGATGGACAAGGCACTGGAGTCCTGCTTTCCCACCCATAATCAGCTCCTGCATCAATAATTACCTTCTTAATTAAGGGTTAATGTAGTCATAAAGGAGTTTTGTTACTACTACTTCTGCACCTACTGGCAATTAGTCAATGAAGGATATTCATGTAACACACCAAGCAAACAATGTTGGGTTTTTTTATGATAGAAACCTTTAAAGTGGGAACAAGAATATAGGTAGGTGCAAATTATTCTCTGAAGAAATAGAGCCAGGATATTTTGGCAGGGGAAAGATAGCAGGAAGGTATAAGGCAAGACAGACTATTCTTTTCGATATCTATGTATTCAGTCCTCCATTTATCCTTTCAATAAGAAATTTGTACAAGCTTCTCCAACAACAACACAGCTGCTGTAAGTATAACTCGTGTCACTCAGTATTTCACAGCTGCACTTGGTCTTCATGTTCAAACTTCCTCAGCTAAAATCACCTGTGCCTGCCTGAGAGCAGCTTCTCTGTGGGCTACAAGAACAGCATGATTGAAAGGGAAGTTTTCTTCCCTGCACTCAAAATCCCATTTATAAGTAACCAGAATTACACACCCTGTCTACTGTCAGGCATGCCGATAACTATTAGGCCATTTTTTGATTTCAATCTTCTTTACCTTTAGGGTGTTTCCATGTGATATATATTTATTAAAGTAAAAATAGTGGAGTTACATTCCATACTATTCAGCTCCCAAATAGCAGGAAAATGCCCCCAGCTTTTACCTATAACAATAATAAACAAGAAACAAAATGTCGTATGATTCTTGGAAAAACTCTTGACACTACAATTTCTTAATATTGACACAATTCTCAGGACATTTTCATTCTCTATGATGAAATCTGAAGAGAACTTGGGGGAAGGGGGCTTTCCAAAAAAAGCAGACAGATTTAAAGGGCTACTATAACATTTTCATGAACCAAACATTTTTTTGAAATTATCAAGGTGCAGGTTTTTATTATGTTTGCTGAGTTTAGAAAGAAATTAAAAATTCTGTGTATCCCTTGTTACTCCCCAACTAGAGACACTGGTGGAAGCATAAATAAAGAGGAAAAAATATTTTCCTTAGAGTCATTGAAAGTATTCATTTTGATATAGGGAGTCACAGGTTTCCCTGCCATAATCATGACCAAACAAAATACATGTGGCAACTTGAATTCTAGTCCACCTATTCTTTGAAGCAAACTAGCACATTTCAGGTTTGTTTCCTTGCTATTTGCAGGATTTTTCAAAGACCTGCAGTCTGTTGCCTGCTCTCACCTGTACACTTGTGTAGCTACCTTTTGGTAGGGAATGGTTTCTGCCAGATCAGCTCACTTAATTCTTAATTCTGGCACATGATCCTGGTGTCAGCACAAGCACACCCAAGGCTCAACAGCTTTAACTTTTGACCAGTTTGAGTTGTTCTGTGAATCCCAGCCAGAGCTGATATACTAAGCAATAAATCCCAGTATTGTCTAAGGCAGATTTGTCTCTCTCTTCTGATGGGCTTTTGGTTCTGTCACACTGTCTCTGGCTCTGACAGGAATTTGTGTAGCTGCTTGGTGAACTGAGACAGCAGAAAAACAATCAGAAGGAACAAAAAAAAAAGCAGGATGATTCTTCAACTTCATCCACTGATCAGTCAGGCTTTAAACTCATATTTAAATAGGCCTTTATTTAAAAGAATTATTTCCATCAAATGAGAATAAAATAAAGCTTAAAACTGTGGTGTTCTTTTCCTTATAAGAAAAATGTCCTTATAATTTCACTGCATTTGGTGAAATAGTTTAAATGTGTATTGCATCATAATATAATTTAGATGTTATTGTCAATAAATTATATTTGTGATGGGTTCTATTCAGGTTGTTAAAAAAATGTGTATTTGCTGATCTGCATTCTGCTGTTTTGGCAACAACAGTCATAGCTGCAGATAATGGAATGTGTGTCCCTCAGAGAGCAATGTAAGCCTTGTGATAATAAGACAGCTACAGCTATTACAATAATAGCCAATAAGTTAAGGAGAAACACAATGAAAGTGTTAATTCACTTCATTTGAGAAGTATTTGACTGTAAGTTGTGTTCATTTAACAGCTACGACCAGGCTTTGTGAGTACTCAGACACTGAATCCAACTGCTTTTCTAGCAGAGAAGACAGAAGTTGGCTTTTAGGTTATAAAAAAAGATATCAAGCCCTTCAACAATATGAGTGGCTGGTTTGTATTGTAAATGGTTATTAGGGATGTTTTGCTTTTAACAAAGAGAAAAAGGGAGAAAGGGCTGAATATAAATCAATGTTTCTTTCATCTGCTATGAATGGTTATACAGACACAAATGACATTTTTTACTTTCCCTGAGATCACTTTTATTCACCAGGAACCTGATCCTGTTACGCTGTAACATCTAAAATGTCTCCTTTATGAATGATTTTTTTTTCTTCTTTTTCTAACCAAGTACAATACTACTCATTTACCATTTTTAATTATATCTTATTATTTTCACAAAACCACTGTATTTCCTTCTGGATTTTTGCTACATTTGAGTAGTTGACCTAGAGTTTCAGAAAGGTGACCTCCTCTCTTTTAATAACTGTACTTTGGTACGTGTGAAAAATACTCAACAAAACTAAGCTGTTCTATTCTGTTCCCTAGGTACAATATTCCACTTCAGCTTTAGGATAGTTTCGTATGTGGTGAAATAACTGGAAGATACTGTATTAATGGAAAACAATCCTGTACAAAAAACATGCACTTTCTGTCTGCAGTCAAATAAGGGGAATGGTATTTCCTATGAGTATATTGAATTTCTTCAAAGGGTCATGCTTGTGTTTAAGCCTTCCTACAAAACCACAGAATCCACACCTTCTTAGTTACATATAAAAACACTTGAGATATAACAAGTCCTGACTGAATATGTACTTAGCTTTAAAAACAAAAACTTGTGAGACTGTAATTCTTACTAGATAACAGATGCTTTTATTTTCTATAGAGACCAAGTTTTCCTTTGTTTTTGTAATGGGATCACCTTAAAAAGGATTTGCTTGTTTTAGGCAAAAATACAAACCCCAGGTTTTGCAGTGATTTGTCCCAGAAATCTTTGGGTTCATTACTATTATATTATTCCTTAAAAAACCTGCACATTGTTTCTCATGAAGAAAATAATTCCACAGTTTTAAGCTTTATTTTACTCTCATTTGAGAATATCATTATGAGAAATATAATTAAATCCATTTCAATTTGGAGCAGTAAGAAATGATCGTGTTATCAAGGTTTACTAGAACTGATGGTCAGATCATGACATAGTGAACACCTATCAGCTACAATTAATTCCCAGTGCATCTGGTCCCTAATAAATACTATATACATCTCTTTGGACTACAATTGTCAATATATAAGCTTGGATTTAGTTACCATATTTAAATATATTTACCAAAGCAGTAGCATCTGTGGAGGAACAAGATTAATATTCATTACTTCTTATTCTCATTCATAATACTTAGACTATAATAAGCTAACATCTGTATCTCAAGTAACAAAGAATGATCTTAAAGTAAAAAAACACAACATAGCATAATGTGATATAAATATGCTATGTTTGTTTCTCAGACTGACTTTTTTTCTGTAGTAAACATCTGCATTTCAACTCACCCAAATGGCTGTTGCTTTCCCAGGTACACCAGCACTAGAGACACTAGAGTTTTGAAATACTTTTTCACAAAAATAATTCATAGAATGTTTAGGGCTGGAAGGGAGTTCCAAAGGGCATCTAGTGCAGCCCCCTGCAGGGAGCAGGGACACCCTCAACTAGCCCAGGTTGCTCAGAGCCTTGCCCAACCTCCCCTGCAATAGCTCCAGGGATGGGGCCTCAACCACCTCCCTGGGGAGCCTGTGCCACTGAGCCACCACC
>JAOEGS010008425.1:0-13760 GCA_025447755.1 Corythornis vintsioides | reverse complement strand
AAATGCAAAAATTTTGTGTAAGAAAAGTGAAAGTGGCTGATAAAAATTGAAAACTTACTAAAATAATGGCATAAAGGTTGGCACAAAGCAGAAATACCATGTTTGCACCATATAAACAATCAGGGGTGCAACACAGACTTGTGGGTATTTACAGCTTGGAGACACTATAAATAACTTTCAGGGGAAAAAGAAATTAATTTTGAAAGCTGGCATGATATGCTGATTTCTCACTGGAAACAGGTTCTTTCCTGCCCACTTTCATCTGATATGCTGCATCTCAGAATTGTTTCCCAATGGTAAGCTATTCAGATTCATTCAAATAATGAATATCCTCATTTCTAACAAGCACTCAGAGTCATTCTTTCAGATCTTACTCTTTTACCTAGGGCTGCATTTGGGTTTCTGGAGTGCTAGCTGGATGGATCCCCACTGGAATTAATGCCTTTTGGGTTGTGTACTGCCTAGACATAGAAACAGCACAGTTTCAAAACTTCCTAAAATTAAATTATCACAGATAGAATGGAAAATTATTTCACAGCTATTGTCAAGAAAAGAAACCAAGTCTCTTCATTATTCATCTCACAGTCTGTATCATGTTACTATACAAAGACCTTCTTTAATAAAACCCAGCTTTTTAAACAAGTTCTATTGATGAGAGGAGTGGGAGAGAAAAGGTGTGTGCCAGAATTAAGACCAAAAGTAACTATGATGTTTGTATTCAGAAATGGTAAGGTACCCATTGATGCCCTAAGTTTTAAAACCACCTATGGCTTCCAAATATTTCTTGCCAAATAAATTTGATGGTTTTGTCTCTAAAAACATGAGCTGGAGACTAATCTGTGCTGACAAAAATCTGCCAATCTCTAACATATATTTATCTGGATCTAGGCATGCTTACATGCATTCACATAGCAAGTCCCTATATCTGTCCTATTTCTTGCCAATCCTCCTTTGCAGAGACTGTACTCACATGAAAATAACTTTTAAGGACTGGTGATTTCTATGCACGTCATATGGAAATTTACCATACTTGGTAGATGGCTTGGGCAAATATTTCTGTTTCAGAACTTCATATGAAAGTTACGAGTAAACTTTAAGAGACTTCTTAGCCTGAAAAACCCATTAAGTTCTTTAACTGTAAAAAACCAGCCAACCATTAACACCTCCCCCCCAAAAAAACCACAAAACACATCAAAACCCTGAACTAAAAAAAAAACAAAAAACCAAACAACCCAAATACAAAGAAACAAAACCCAAACACATCCTCATAGGTTGAGGCAATAGATCAATGACAAGGAGAATCATTTCAGCTTATTTTTTCTTTTAGAAGGATATAGATGCATTTGAAAGACAACAACAAAACCAAACAGTTTCTTATGTAGTTAGAAAAACTGTTATTGCCACTTAATATATTTCACTGAGCTTCTAAATTGTTAGAACAATTTAAAAGTTGTATGCCAGAAAACCTGATGCCATGAAGTTAACTCCTGTTGAGACCAGGAACCAAGTTCACAAGGGAAAGTTTTCATTTGTTTTCTTTCCATTACATTTCAGGGGACTCCAACTTGTATTTTGCCAAATATCTGAAACAAACCCAAACTGAGGACAATTTGTGGTTTACCCATAGCATAGAAACTGATATGAGTTTATGTAAGGTCAGCTTTGCTGAAGAAGTAGTGACAAGAAGTAGTGACTACAAGAAGCAGTGACAGCAAAAGAGCCACGCAGCTCCATTTAGATTTTTGAAGCACCTCTGTCTGCTTCACATGCAAAGAAAATATTTAAAACAAGAAGCAAGACTGATGCAAGCAAATATGACTGACTGAGCAGGCAGAATGCCTGAAACAATAGCCTGCCTAATCCCAGTGATGTTTATCCAGGAACCAATAATGATACTTTAAAAATCAGCCTCATTAAATATTTTGTTACACATTAAAACACATTATGGAAATCTAATTATGGATGCAAGAAAAGGAAAATCAATGTTCTTCAGTCTCTAAGGCTTTTGGCAAAGAGCCACACAGTCACATCACCAAGACAGGAGGAGAAAGGAGTTCCAGCAGGGTTCACAGGTAGGAAAGGTTCTCCACAGGCTACACACTTTTGCAAGTTGACTTGGGCAACTGTTATTCAGGGGATTTCTCTTGACAGCCCTTTGGATTAGCAGCATGGATTTGGATTACCATGGCCCTGCTTGTGGACTACATAGTATAAATTCCAGCACAAGAAGTCTACCTGAGAGTTCAGGTAGAACTCAGCACAACCCAGATCTTGCTATGCAACTCTTGAAAGGTAATCACTGAAAGCTAATAGAAAAGTCAGTGATGAACTGCCTCACTGCAAATATTAGAAGTAATTTTTGTGCACTTTTCCACAGAGTTCCCAAATTTCTTTGGATTTAAGATGTCAAGAAGACACAGAAAGCAAAATCATTTCAATCATTTAACATAAAATTATACCTGTCGGGATCATTTCCCCCCTAATTTTTACAATTAGGTGAAAAAAATTCTAGACTAAAATACCTCTCAAGGTTAAGGGTGTTCATGGTCTCAGGTTTAAAACCTGAAATAATGTTGCACACAGCATAATCAATTAAACAATCAGCTAGACAGTGATCAAGTAACTGAGATCACAGAAATATTCTACAGAAGAGCTTCATTCTGCCAGATGACTCTGTGTACTTTTACAAGAGGTTGTAAGGAGATCAAAAGACTTCATGTTTTTCTTAAACTGCCTAAGTACTTCTTCAATAGTGTACAACAAAATTTGCCTTCAGTTATACCACTGGAAAATCACTCATTTCATGGGCTTTGATTCATTGGCACTTCCACTGACATAGCTGAGAGCAGCATTTGACCAAACACATCTTCATTCAGAAGCAGCACTATTATCTACAATAGCTTTCCCCAAAGGATGGCTGGGAACAGGTGCAGATACTATACAGTGACACAATCTTTTTCCCAAGCTATTCCTTAAGAAAAGTGATTTTTTTAAAAAAAAGTCCAAATCAAATTGTCTTTTCCACTTTAACTATTCCATTTAAACAGACAGTAGGGGAAAAGTAAACTGAGAATTTCTGGAAATCTTGAAAAATGTTTTTTCCCCTTCACCGAGTGTTACAAAGGCACCCACAAAACACATAGCAGCAGCTACCCAAAAAGAAGATTTACTGTAACCTAAATTACTCAGCACTCCTTTTGACAAAATAAAATTACAAATTGGTATGTCAGTCAGGAATATACTACTACACATCTAATTTTTAAGATTTTAGAAATAACATTTCTATAAAGATGCACCAAAATGAGCTCACACTCACTAATAAGGGGATAATCTCACAGAAAAAAAAAGGTACCCAAAGTGGGTCTCTCACATAATGGGGGTGAGGGTTCTCTCAAGGATACATCCAAAAGAGATATTCACTCACCAAAGAAGGGATGAAGCTCACTCAAACCGCAGAAGTATCCTTGGATGGTGTCATTTATATCCAAAGGGAGGGTCCTTACAGCTGGAGTAAGGCACACTTGCTCCAAGGGAACCAACTCCAAATTAGTTCTCACTTGGGGCATCACTTATGACCTAGTGAAGTGTGCATTGTGGTTATTCTAACTAGTTGGAGGCAACAAGCCCACAGTGAAGGCAGACCAAGAGCCTGGCTCCTGAGTTGTTACTTAATCACCATGAGGTGCCAGCAATTGCCATAAGGTGCCAGTAATTGCTGTGAGGCACCAGTTAATGGCTGAGAGGCCAAACCCATTTGATCAGGTCTCTGGCAAGCCCTGATCTTTATTACACTTTTGTCAGGGTGGTTGCACCTGCTGCACTCAGGCTTTCTGATTCTTCCCATTACCAGCCTTTCTGTAAAATACTTGAGCTCTAGGGATACCTAACAAGCTAAATGTTCCTGTTTTATGAATAGTCATGTAACCCAGTTACAGTATATTTAAAAGTTTCCTAAACCAAAAGCATAGAACAATGGAAATTAAGAAATAAATGTGGCCTACTGTTAACTCTCAATCTAAAGATGTTCTACAGTCCTGCACCATATGAATGCCTGCTGTTACTCTGACACAAATAATCAGAATAGATGAGGCATGTCTAGTTCTGAGATGGTCATATTTCAGAATGGAAATTTCCCTCACTTAATACAGTTGAACAACTTCTGGGCTGAGGAAAAGTTTAATTCTTTCAACAAAGAGAAAAATAAAAAAGAGAAATACATGCAGGAAGAAAGCTTGATTTTTTTAATTTTTTTTTTTTTTTTTCATAAAAGCTGGGAGAAAATGTTGACGTCCATCAAGATAATTTGAATTAAACCTAGGATTTTCAAAAGAACCTGATCTTCTTAAGTACTCACATCCCATTTTTGAAATCCTTCCTTCATGCACAGAGAAGCTGACAGATTGACACTGTAATGACTTGAATCCTTTAGTCACCAAACAAGAACACCACAGGCAAGGGATGATGATGAGACTTTTTACTATTTCCTTTCTGTGCTTCAATCCCCACCTGGAGGGGGCCAGGCAGAGGTTGAAAGCACATTTTATCTTTCAAACCAGCATGATCTTCAACCTTTTTATTAGTAAGAAAGATAGCAAACATACACTTAGAGTTTCTAAACATAATGGTTAGTAGTGACCATGACCAGAAGACCATTGTACATAGAAACGTTTGTGATCCACACAACAGTAAACTTGAGTAGGACCCGATCTGTGCTGTGCAGTATTGTGCTGTATGGCACATACAGTTTAGCCTCCAGGCTGCTGTTGTGCTGCACAAATCTTTGCCTGCAGGATAAACTCAGCCTGCTCATTGTAGAGGAGGACCCTGCAGGCAACTCCCTCTTGGTTCCAGCACTTACACCTCCTGCATCGCCCTGCCTTTATCTAAAAGTGCAGCAAGAAACTCTCATGGGAACATCCTCTCTGTTTGACAGTAAAAATGATGAATAGAGCTGGTTTCATGTAAAAGAATCTGATAATAGCTCAACTGACCAAAATGGGATAACCTTTTCTACAGATGGGCCCTGCACAATGTGCTGCAGGCAGGTTGGAGGCAAGTTGGTGCTGCACAACTCAGCATTCCTAGCATCTGAAGGGATGTAAGATTATCTACAATGTTTTCTCTTTCATTACTGTGTTAGGACTAACACACAGGATTTTAAAGATACTTTAATGATACAGAATCTAGAGAGTCTGATTTCCTTTCTTGGCATCATAAATAGCACCTCCTGGTGCAGAACACTGTTCTTTTGAAGTTGAAGATTTGATTACACTTACAAGTGTTTTTAAGGCACTGGTTTAAAATAGGTGCTTTGGGAGACTACAAGGACAGCTCAATTACTCCTCATTATAGACAGTCTAAATAAACTTATGTGTTTTCTTTCCAAAATATGGTACAGAGTCAGATCTATAGTATAACACCTGAAGGAGCAGTGGATTATATATCAACACTTCTAATAGAATCCAAACAAGAAAAAATAGATCTCTGATGAGAAAAATGAAAAACAAAACAACAAACGGACCCCCCCTCCCAAAAAAATAGGAAAAAAACCAAACGAAACAACAACAATAACATGCTTGCCAAGGTCTACAGGGACTACACTAATATTATTTATCCACTGAGTAATGACTCTTCCCGCCCCAAAGTAGAACCATTGACATAGAAAATATTAGGAAAAGGAAATCTTAAAAAGATACCTAAGGGGAGCACTGCAACACAAAGCTGTAACTAAGGATGAGACAGGTCAATGAAAACATCTTGCCCTGAGACACACATGTAATAGCTCTCATTGTATTATCATCCCCAATACTGTGGTTTGGGCAGTTAAGTTGTCAGAGGTATGCATTTATAAAAATAAAATTAAAAAAAAACCCAAAACTAAACTAAACAAAAAACTGAAAAGCTCTCCCATTTCCTAGATTTCCTCCATATTTTACAACTTTCATTTTAGCCATTCTCAACCCAGAAACCTGATAGAGATAGTCTCAGCATAAAAAAAAAAAAAAGGAAATGCAACTTATACATTTTTACCCAAGAGGTGAAGTAAAAATAAAATGAAAACCAGAAGCAAGTACAAACGAATTCTGAAGATCAGCAGTTTTAAAGCAGCTTCAGAAAGGGAGATAGAAGGTAATTTCAGGGACTAAGCCACGTGGTTAGTTCCCAATCCTGAAGGATGGAAAGCTCAGAGTTTAACAACACAGTAAAAATAGGCGAAATAAGAGTATCCAACTCAAAATGAAACTGATGGGGAAAGGTCAGTTTTGCTGGCTTCATGACCAAGACAGCCCAGAAAAAGCATTACAAAGAACCCAAAATGGAACCTGAAATGTTTCTCAATGTCAGAACAAATAAAGAAAACAGGCTGTGGGGCACATGTAAGGTAAGAGAAGTAGTAGTTGGGCAAAGAGATAAGAATGACAGTATATCACTTTGCAGTGTTCAAAAACACCAGTCAGGTGTGAAAAATGTCAAAAGAGAATGAGTAGAAGGACGAATTCTTCATGGGAAATGATGGGCAGTATTACCTTGGAGGCAGCTATCAGTCTGCAGGAAAGCAAATGGACTATTATATTTAATTGAAGTTGGCAACAGAAAAACAAGGCCACGTGTTGCCAGAAGTTGTGGTAGTTAAACTGAAAAGGAAGTCAAGCTGAACTAAGGTAAAAGAACTTGCACTATCTATGTTGTCTTCAACATGAATGGAGCATACAGACATGTGAAAGATGGAAATAGACACCTGTTAAAGTTTCATCTGGGGAAAATGCTTATCTGAAGGATATTCAGCACAATCATGAGCTTTCCCTCATTGGAACTGTGTCGAAAGCTGTGTAATTAAGAAAGTGCAAAATAACATCATCCAGAGGAAAGGGTAGTTGAGTAGATAATGTCCTAATGAATACCCCATTAGTCATACCTCAGGGAATGTCCCACGTGCTCTAGGAATATGACTGGACCAGCTCAAAGCAAGAAATGAAAACTAGCAGAATGTAAACACAACACAGAAAAGAGAAAAAAAAGTAAAATAAAAATAAAGGAAAAACAGAACCTTAATCTCTGTATTGACCTAAAGAAATCCAATTGTTATTTTCCACTTGCTACAACAGGAATCATTCCAAAAAAAAGTTGATTGATGTCAAGTGTTTCCTATACCTCTTACATCTGCAGTAGTCTGGCAAAGTATTTTAAGGACACATAGCACACATACATGAGGCATATTCAACGCTCCCTTTCCAATACTCTGTTTTCTCATACTGTCATTTGGTTTGTGGCTAGCAATCAGAATGTTTTAGTAGAAAATACACACATTTTTGAAGGTCTAGGGTGCAGAAACACCTGTTTTGCTGGCATTTTGACATGAAGTTGGTGTAAAGTTGAAATAGTATATGACCAGAGACTTAGAGCAGTTTTAGAAAGAACTCAAGCTGTCAGGTTGCATCTAGCTTAAAGAAAAATTTAAATTTCTTTCTACACAAATAACAATTCCAAGAGCAATTACTAAAGCAGGAGACTTGGTAAACAACAAACAAATTAAGGCTTTGACAAATATCCCTTGCTCTAAAGACAATATGGGGAAGAAAGATTTCCCAAGTAATGTGAATCATGTATAGAAAGCTACCTTTCATTTAACTAAGCATATCAGCCTACAGAAAGAACCACTACTATGGATAATGGCATAAAATAAAAATCTTAAATGAGCTTTAGGCAATTAATTCAGAAAGTTAGAAAAATCACTGCTGATGATACAGAAATGGGTACCAGTTTTTCTCAGAAATCAACCTCTGAGCCCTTCAGTGAGCATGGCTCTGTATTTGAAATAAAGCCACTTGTTCCAGTAAGACTTTCTAACATTTGAAGACAATATCATATTTTCAAGAACCTAGACTGAAGTTTTAAGAATTATAAGCCAAAGATAAATACATTCAGATATATATGCATACCAGAGGGAATCTAAATTACATCAACATTTTGACTATGCTGCCTAGAAAGTCCTTACAGATTCATATCTGTTGAAGATACCTGAAATTTCAGCATTTGAAATGAATGTTTGAAGATTTACACTGAAGTACTTTATAAATACAATGCAATTTGTGTTAAAAACCAAGTTCAGATTAATTGTTGCCCTCTAAAATACACTACCAATGTGCAGTGAAGATTTTAATGTTTTGTTTCATATTAAGGGTGACAGTGGAAAATTTCAGGCATAAGGAATCTGTTTATGGTTCAACCTCTGTTAGAAACTTAGCAACATTGAATTCCAATTTAGGATATACTAATTTAGAATCTGGATACACATGTTCTTTTCTAAAGCAAATTAAAAAAATTTCTAAATATCTCATTAATATGGCTTTATGTAGATTTATTTTAGATTTAGGTTTATATTCTATGGTTGTTATCTTACACAAATACATCCCTGCTTTATTTCTGAGGCTAACTCTAAAACACAGTCCAATAGAAAAGATAAAGGAACATATATAGCTTCCTATAACTAAGCCATGAAGACTGTTACTTGGGACCTTTCCTTCCCATGGGAATACTCTGATCCAAATAGACAAGCTCATTTTTCAGACAGAGAAAACTGGATCATCCAGCATTTTATTGACTGAGAGAAAGATTATGGGTAGGAACAGCCTGGGACACAGCCACATGGCTGAAGAAGGCTCACAGATTCTTTCAGTAGCAATCAGGAAAATCCCAGCATTGAGAGGAAGACAGAAAGTTTAAAATAATATAGCTTAAATTCAGAATGGATTGCTATGCATAGCTTTTTCTACAGTGCACATTGCAGAAATTTCTGCATTAATCTTGTCTTTGAACTTAGAACATCTGTCTGCACTATAGAATATCTTAACTACTCTCTCTGTTCCTCCCCAACCTAACCCACCCCCCAACAAAAAAAAACACAACACAAAAAACCCTCTACAGTTATCCTCTGACAATTTCTTGACTTGTTAGCATAAACTGCAGTTATCCAAACCAAAAAGCTTTCTGTATAAATTCAGCAGTTAAACACCTTTAAAAGCATTTCCTGACTCCTTTCCCCAACTCTCATTTGATTAACTGCTAGAGCTAGTTTTCTATTTAACTTAGAGGAACTTAAGAGATATGAGCAATCAAACAAAGATTAATAGCCACTAGCATTCATTTGCCTGACTCTTCCAGAGCTACTATAAACATTTATGTCTGGAATTGCAATGATCACTCACTGTTAAGGATGGGGGTGGGAGAAAAAATATCCATTTTTGTGCTACACTTAAATACTCAGCACCCAGAAATAATTAATTCCAGTTTCTCTAGCAACAAAATTAATGAAGATAGCGTGTTTGATAATGAAGACATTCAAATCTGCCCAGTATACAGAGAGACAAGGTGTGCCATGTATTTAAAACAAAAAGAAAAAGGTACCTGCTCTGGCATGCAGGTATCTTCTCTGAGCTGATTAGGCGAGTCCCTGGGTTTTTGCCTAAAATGAGTTGTTTGTACCAAAGAGAAAATTTCTCACATTTAACAAAAGTGACCCACAATATCTATTATTATTTAATTTTCAAGTAAGCACCCTGCTAGAAACCACTGGTTAGGTATAATGTGGGAAAATACGTCTTTTAAGCAGTTTCTGCCAATATATTTCTTACACGAGTTAATGTGCAAACATCACTGGCCCATTACTCTTAAGAAATTAGAAATTTCAAGGACTATTTAACTCTCTGCAAATAGATCAGCTGAAAGTTATTCAGCACAGGTGTTCTTATAATTAGCTAACACTGGAAAAATATAATGTTCAATGGTCCTTCTTCCTGTGTAAGAATGAATATTACCATTCATAATTAACGCAAATCTCTGTTCCAACAGAAATAAACATTGAATGTAAACCAGTAATGCTTTATTTTTATAGCTTTTTAAACTCTTTTATATATATATAATTGATTGTATATTGTTAAATTCATACTTACAATTACTAACTTTTACTAAAACAAAAGTGTTAAGATACTGAGAAGAGACTTCGGGGGTTTTTCCCCACTTCACCTAACCAGGAAGCTAAGGATATTTTACCATTTCATATTTGCTAGTATAACCTTGTTATTCCAAAGGATGCAGCTTAGTCCCAGGGATATTAAAAAGGTTGTTAGAGATATACTAAAAAAAAAAAAAAAAAAAAAAGTTAAGCACACAGTGATTCCATTCAGAGAAACCTACGTTTTTTGTTTTGAATTAGTCTTGACAGTAGTCATGAGGTTTAACAAAAATTCTGGACCAGATAAATATTTGATAAATATTCAGTGAACCTGCTTCTAGCCAGCAGAAGTTTCAACGGATTTATAAACATACACATCTTTGTTTTTTTCAAGTATACTTATTCATTAGATTTATTTACTTACTAAACAGCTACCTAGGAAGGTATCATTCACAAAGATGAAATGGTTTCTCTACCAGTTTATCATGTGTGTGATACAATCACTAGTATTATTCAATCAAGGTGGTCTCAGAAATTGTTATAGGACTGTGAGATTAAATTATTTAGCCCTGAAAAGGTACAGCTATGCTGCAAAACCCCCACATTTAGAAGATAATATATGTGAGTGAATTCTACAAGAAAGACTAAAGGCTTTAATTCCTTTGTTTTGTAATTCAGTAGGTTGGGCAGGGGGGAGCATTTGAGGGGGGTGAGTGCTGAACACATATTACACAGCATTGAGAGCTGTCAAAGGAGGAAATTATCTGTGGCTAATACAACTGTTAGTAATAAAAAGCATTTTTCTCAGCATGTGTCTGATATTCTGCAATTTAAAACTATATTGAAAATATTGGAAGCAGCTAAATATAATATGAAAAAGTGAAAATAAGCAGAATAAAGCCCAAGTAGTAATTATACACATGTACACTCCTGTGTTTAAAGGTCCAATGAAGAGACTGGAGTTCTTCAGTTCCATACCAAACATACTGGATTGTCTTTTCATTCCAATATTTCTTCAAGCAAACTTGCTGAGCATTAGTATAAATTTCCCCTGCATTCCAAACAGTAAAGGTGTGATAATATATATATATACATATATTATATATATATAAAAGAATGAGGAGATATACAATGAAATCTTCAAATAATGATTCAATTTATATCATTCAAGATATGCTGCCTAATATTTCCCATCCAAGTTGTGTGCTAAAAGAAATATAATCTAAGGCCATACAAAAAGAGGTTCTATAGTCCCTCCTGCCTTTGACCCTAGCAGTCTGTGTTACCAGGAGTTTGAGGGTATGTCTATCCCAATCAAGACATGAGAGAGAATAAAAATGAGAGGAATAAAACCTTGATGTTGGAAAAGTATACATTATATTTCCCACATCTATCAAGTAAACATTAAATTTTTGAGAGTGTTTTGTTGCTTTTTTTTAATATAGAAAAAACAAAAACAAACCAACCAAAGGAAATGAGAGGAGATCTCAAAACAGTGTGAGAAAAATAACTTTGTTTAGTGAAAAAGAAACTGGCTCACACAAATCTTTGATTTTGGTTGTGCTTTTGTGAAGTGCAACAGATTTCAAGGAAATGTTTGCCTACAGTTATAGTATAAATAATAAATAATCCCCCAGTAACCAGTGAAGCCTCTTCAGTGTGAAGAAAGGATGTGAAAGATGATGTAGACATATCATTTACAAACAGATGAATACCCATACTTGTGAAATTCATGACATTCTTATTAGAATTCTGAGAAGAATATGTAGACAAACTATATATCAAGGGGAAAAAAATCATAAAAGACAATATTCAGTTAAACACCAAGAGATAAATCATTTCACTGAAGTATAAACATGATTACAGAACTCAAAGGCAGTGAGTCTTGTAAACTTCATGCACTAAAACCATTTGACTTCCCTCAATACACTTGTGAAACTTAACTAAGCAGTGAGATTTCAAGACCAAAACAGTTTGCAAGGAACTGAAGACTCATATTATTTATCACCAAGCACTTTTTAAGTCCCAGAGAAGTTCACAAGGCAGGACACATTATAGAATACAGATTCTGTTCCTGCAGTGAAACAATCTATACTCTTCAACAACAGACATATTACTGAAAACTCAGAACTTTACAACATAGAGGGGAAAAGGGAAAATGTTTTAAAATGAGACAAAGTTCTATTAGATCTTTTTTTTTAAAAAAGTAAATATTTTAACATAGTTTTGAAGTACAATTAATGATGACACCCTCATTAATGCATTAATCAGCCATGTGATACTGCACCAAATAATTTTTTAAGGAAAGTGTCCAGTTTGATTAAACATCAGTCCTTTCCTGTGCAAATATCATAGCAATACCATGAGTGGTGGTAGACAGAAATTTAATGGAATCTAGAGGGGATTTGAGTCTTTCCATGCAGCAGTAAATCGGGGGTGTTCACTAGAAGAGAACATTTATTTCCCATCCTGATTACATCAGCTGGCTTGCAAATTGGTGGAGAGGGGCAACTGTTGCTCTGCCCTGTTTTTTCTATATGTGAACTTACTTTCACTCCATAAGCAGTGCTGTTTACCTCATGGGATTTTCTGAATGGAGGAGTTCATATAGCTTAATGGTCTCTGGTTCTTGATAATCACCTGCTCCTAAGGTTAGGAAGGAATTGCCTTTCCTGCACTGTACAAAATTCTTCATTTTATTGCCTGACTTCATATAGCAGCTTAAACGTAAAGTATTTATGCTTTATTAAGTTCTAAGTCTCTACTGCAGCCTGGCTTTTGTTGTCCAACTTGTGGTCCACAGGTTCGACAGATTGAAGAAGTTCAATCAAAAGTAAGGTAGAACTGGATCCATTAGGATGAAAAAAAGAGAAGCAGGTTTTTTAGCTTTCAGAAGCTGAGATTCATGTTGTGTACACTCTAAATCATGAGTGAGAAATGAAACAAACACACCTAGCTTAATACTACAGAGATGGATCCTCAGATCCTGTCTTCACTTCTCATCTGTTCAGCAAAAGTATGGGCCCACAAACTTAAAAATCTTAGTCACTCATCATAAGCCAAAAACATTTCCAAAATGCTATAAAAATACTAGACCTATAGATTTTGTTATTGGGATGATGATGCACTACGAGCTGAAGAGCCAAACTAAAAGCTGAGCTTGTTCAGTGAAATCCCCAAATGATCCTATAAGGTGCAGTATGCTCTCTGTGTCATGAAATTGACAAAATCATAAATAAATTCCTGTAAGAGTTCCTCCCAAAGTCATCAGAAATAATAAACCTTCCTGAGCCAATGTAGTGATCTCTTTGTCAGTCAGTTACAGCAAGACATGCTAAAAAAAAAAAAAAAAAATAACAAAAGGAGCACAACTATACCTCTGCAGAGATTAGACTTTTGATGTGTAGAGTTATTATTACTTTGGCTTCACTTTGTGTGTGGACTCACAGTTAATCTCCAATTAAGTTAGAAGTTACAGGTAAAGTATTAAATTTTATAAGATCTATCCTTGTGTTCTTGATCTATTCTTCCTCAGTTTCACATCCTTAACAGTACATGAGCTAATGTCTTTGATCTTACTCTGGAGAAACTCCATCAGACACTTCTGAATCTATTATTGAAAGTTTTACACTGGGTAAACTTTTCAATTTTGTTTCAATTGGAAATGAGACAGAGGGCACCTGTTACACAGATTGAATAATGTCCATGGAAAACAACAAATTAAATAAACAGATAGATAGGATAGATAGATAGATAGATAGATAGATAGATAGATAGATAGATAGATAGATAGATAGATAGATAGATA
>JAOEGS010008424.1:152038-185704 GCA_025447755.1 Corythornis vintsioides | reverse complement strand
TCCCCTCTTCTTTTTTCTTTTTCTATTCATTTTTTTTTTCCCCCCCCCCCCCCCCCCCCCCCCCCCCCTTCTGTTAGTTTTTCTTAATTGCTTGTCTTGGCAGCAGGACATTTCACCCATCCCAGTAATACCCTCTGGAAATGTTTCAACAAAGGTTTCTGCAGAATCAGCCTTTCTGAAAATAAAGCAGATACTGAGGCTAACATGAGAGGTGTGTGCCTTGAGGTCACCTTGGAATTTTAAATTTTTCCCTACATATAGGAAGGATAAGGTTGCCTTTGAAATCCTGCCTCTCTCTAGGTACCTTGAAAAGAAAATCACATTAGATGGTGTTGAAGGGTCACTTGGTTATAATACTGTATAATCTTGTCAACTAATCAAAGATTTCACCCTAAACCCTGAATTATATGACAATAAGAAATGTTAGTGTCCTATTTGTTGCATATCACTCTTTCTTGTAAAATGGCCTGTTTGAAAGGTGAAGCTGTTTTAAGAGGGAATGGAAGGTGAATCACATAACCTTTGAGCTGCACAAACATCTTCAGCTCTGACATGTAACGTGATAAATTTCAGAAAGATTAATTATCAGAAATGAAGCTGCTGTTCTCAGTGGCTTCCAATACCTGCTAGGGAAGGACTCTCATCAATCACGCTCTTTTGAGACGTTAATGAAGCAGCTTAAGGTGTTGGATTTAAGCAGGGGACATTCCATCTTGGACCTGGAGCAGCCTGAGGTGTATGCAGGGGCCCTTCTGCAGAAGGCATTTCATAGAAGACAAACCTTCTTATAAAGATTTATAGGACATATACTCAGCCTATTTGTTACAGATGTAAGATAATAGCAATAACTCTCTCATTTCTTCATTTCCGTGAAGCACTGAGAATTAGTTCCACTATATCTCCACTTCTAAATCTCTGGCTTTGCCAAAGCAGAAGTTCTTGATATGTAGGATTTATTAGGCACCAATTTTCCTTCTATTGAGATTTGCACAAGGTATTGTAAAGTGCTGCTTGTAGAATGGATATTTATCTTAAACTTAAAATATTCATGTTATTGTAATTCCAGGTATGTTCATTAAGTTTGGACTGCTGCTTTTAATTCAAAGCCATGTGTGTTGACTGCAAAATGGTCATGAAATGGAAGAGTTTTTGCCTTGTCAGCGTGTCATTCCATTGCTGTGTGAGCAGGGCTCCTTGCTGCTTCTGGAGATGCTGGGCTTGGCCATTGCATGTGCCAACATCCCAGACTGGGTAATTTGATCCAGGTACTGGCTCCCACTGTGCCAAAGCACCCACAGTGACACTGAATGTGTCATCAAGAAGGGTGGGTGGAGCATCATGTCAGACAAAGCACTGTGTTTTAAATTCTGCCTAGGGAAGCTGTGGGATTCACTGCCATGTGAAATTAAATGTGCTTGCTTTCTTCAGTGTGATTGATCATGCTCTGTATGACAATCAAACACTTTGGGAAGTAATCTTTGTAGTGAACTGATCCCTCATTATCCCCATGCACAGCTCTGCACAGGTTTCTAATTTACTGGATTTAATATTTCTCTCTGAATTACTTGATCTTTATAGTAGTATTTTTGGCTGCAGTCTCCTTTAAGGATTGAGACTTGATCTACACTGACAAACCTTGTATTTCTAAACCATCTGTTTGGAGCCCTTTCCTTCCTGCTGTGACCGATGTGTTATTTCTGTAGAATTGGAAACATCAGCCAAGAGAGGTGTAAGGCTGCCTGGGAAGCCTCTATTTTCAGGTGTCCCTGGTGTAAGTGTTTTTTGCTGGTGCAACCCCTTCATCCCAGGTGGTTATAGTTCCTTTGAAAATACAATCAGTGATTGTATGTATTGATATGTAATATTTAATAATATTTACTAATGTCCACAGATAAGACCACTCACTAGTATAATACAAATAAATTAATCCTGGCAGCTCCCTTGGGTAACCGATTAGAAAACAATACTTGTTCTGTTGCTCAGTTCCTTTACTGTCAGATTCCAATCAGAAAGTCACTGCAGCCTTTTCTACTGATAGAAGTCATTTTTAGATCAGCTCCACTGTGAGACATAAATTCTGTTCTTTCCAGGCAAGGAAATGCTGCTGATACTTTGTTCAAAACCTGATGTAACAGAAAATTACTCCCTTAATTGACAGTGTAGGTAGCTTGCTTAACGATGGCTCAAAGGGTCACGCCACTGCTACTGTGCAGTTCAGCACTTCTCTGAAGAGCTGATCTTACTGAAAAGCACCCTCTTGTCCTGTGCTTGCAGGTGAACACAACACCAGGCAAACACCCAGCTCGGCATTTCTTTCTTGCAAAGCAAAGGTTGGTTTTTTGTAGTTGTTTTGTTTTTTCTCAGAGGCTACAGTTAATGACTCTAAATCAAACTCAGAAACAGAAAAGAGCACCCTTCCTGCTCTTACCAGATGTGTAGGTTTGGGAATAGAATCATTTCCCACAGGCCAAAGAACCAAGAATTTGGGATTGTATATGAAAGAGGAGAAGAGGGGTTTTGTGAGCATAGATTTTATTGGCATAAAAAGGTTTCTTCCTCAGGCTGTCCATGGCATAGTTACATACACCTGCGTTTTAACAAGGTCTTGTTTTGCCTTGGACAGATGCTTCCCTTGTGGTTTTGGAAAGACTGCATCAAGGTACTGCCTCACTTGCCCCATCTGGAAGGCTAAACCACTAAACGAACATGATGACTGGAGGATTAGTTGATGTTTTTGAAGTGTTTTGTAAAATCCACTAGTCAGGTGACAAAAAAAAAAAAAAAGTAGTGAGCAATAGTCTGTGATTTCTTCAGTATGTGCTGTCATGGAATTTTCACTGTGGGACTGGAACAAAACATGCCCTGGATAATAGCACCCTTCCTGAGAGTTGAATCAGGAGCTGTCTGAGCTCCTCGGAGCAGGACACAGACTTATGAAGTGGCTGCTCCTGGATTAGTCAGCAGGCACTTCAGAAAGAGGGTTCCTGCTTTTACACAGCAAATGGCTTGCAAAGTAAATGGAAAGTGGCACAGATTATCCTTATTCACTTTCAAAACTGATTTTCAGAGATTAAAAGCTGTGACATGAGTGTGAAGTGGGATTCTAAATGTGTGCTTTGAATTTTCGAGTTGCTGGGTTTGGATTTCTCTTTTGTCAAACTGACAGGAAAAGATGAGGGGATTGCTTTATGCTGGAGAAGGAAATACAATGTCATTTGCAGCAAAGTAGTCTTTTTAACACTCTTAAACAATACAAAGTAAAACATCAGAGAAAAGAGATTTATGCCATTTAATTGCATTTTTTTTGAATGGAGATATTTTCCTGAAGACCAGTCTATAGCAGCAAGTGCAGTTAACAGCTCAGTGTGTTGGTGTACAGACAGGCAAACTTGTGTCTGGTCAGGCCTCTTCTGCCCAGTTGTCAGGTCTTACAAGTACAGCCCAGCTCTGTTCTGAAGGTTGTACCTCAGTTAAAATGACAGAGAATAGATTCTGCTTCTTAGACCTGGGTTGTGTCAGTGCATCTGGGACTTTGAGGTCAAATTCAGCTAGTGTGGAGCTTAGTGAACTGGGAGATCTTTCCCTGTACCCATCAGAGCACTTTGGGAATTATGTGCTCCAGTGATTGTTCTCTGGCTTTGGGACTGCTGTGCTGTGATGGGCTGAGATCTCACAGGGCTTGGTGTGAGGCAGTGCAGCCTCCTGGCAAACGGGACGAACAGCAGCGTGCGAGGAAGATGTCAGTTGGCTTCTGCAGAGGGAGAGGGCTGTCCTCGGGATGTTGCAGCTTGTGGTGTTCTCTGCCAAGCTGGTGTTGGATCAGGTGCCTGCACAGGGATGTTACCTTACTTGTACCCAAGGCTTTTAAACTGAACATTAAGGTGCAGGATTTAAAGCTACATGGAGAAAACTAAATAAAGCTTTGGTCCAGTCTTAACATCTTAGAGACAAGACTCTGCCTGTGACTGTGGGAGTTTGGGAGCGAAGGTCAGAGTCTTGATTTCCCTCCTGCCTTTCCCTCTGTGTGTGGACAGACAAACAATCGTTCAGACATAGGCAGTTTGAAGCAGTGAGAGGTCAGGTTTTAACTGTTGGAGTCACAAAAGCCTATGGAAAATGAGCTGCAAGATTCAGGAAGAGTTTCTGTTGCCTGAACACCCTTAACCCCAGCCAGAGTGTTTCAGGTCAGTGGCATCTCTGCAGCCTGGAAAATGGTGCCTTTATAAGTCCTGAAATTAAATGCTCAAAACCCAAAGCTTTTTATCTCCTCTCTGCCCCAGCTAGGGCTCCTAATGCTAGTATGGCGTGAGGGTAAGTAAATTTTCAGTGCAAAATCCCATTTTATGTAACTGCTGTAGCCATTCTGAGAAATCCTGCGGTCCTGGATTGGGCCTGTTGGGTGGTAGTTTCTAGAATTGGAAGCTGCTTATAACCTGTCTGCTGTGGTCAGATATTCAAAGATATCTAAATGTTAGAGTACCATGTTCATATAAATACATTTTATATTTCATATAAATAAATTTGGGCTTTGTGAGTCTTTATAGTTGGGTTGTAGCTAAAATAGGTAGTTTCTTGTCATTGTTTGAAAAACAATCCTCCCGAATTATGAATTTATCTTCATTTTGCATGTTCTTTCAAGATACTTTCTTAAGAGGGGTTTTGAATATATTTACCTTTTTTTCAGATGTTTGTGCTCCCACCTGCTAAAGTGTTTAGTATAAATTCACTCTCTCTCCTTGCAGATTGCATTATGCAGTCTGGGGCTGATGGACAGAGACAGATTTGATAAAAGACATGTCACTTCTAATGATGTTTAATGAAAATAAAAGCTTTTGGGTTTGGTGTCCTGCCCATTAACTTAAGTGTGATTATATTTATTATCCATCAGGCAGCTCAACACAAGCTCAGTCAGAAAATGAAATTTTAGTATTACCATAGAAGTAGAAACCAGAATGAGTGCTTTGTTTGAGGAGCAAATAGGCTTTGGGAAGGCCACATTATATCTGTGGAAACATTGCCACAGAATTCAGCAGGGATCGAACTGGGTTGTAAATATTTCCTGGGAAGAAACAGGAGTAGCACTGCAAATGTTTCTGATTATGGTTGAAGTTTTAATATTTGATGTGTAACAAGATCCTTATGTATTCCTTGGTGTTCTTTGCCTGTTTCTGGCTCTTTCTGGAGATACTGGACATGGTTTGTTCCACTTCTCATGTAGCTTTCCTGGCTGTGAATAAGACCATGGGTTGGCAGGAGACAGTCACAGAGTCACAGATGAGGGTTCTCTTTAAGACAAGGGGAGAAAAAAAAAAAAAAAAGGAAGACAATAATGTTTAATAAAAGGACCATTTTTCCCTAGTTAAAAATCAGTAGCCATATTAATTTCAGAAATACCACAAGACGAAGGAAATTTTGTCCATCTGAATATAGTGAGCCATATATATTAGGAAAATACATAAAGAAAAGCTAACCATTTTCTTTTAAGTGTAACAATTCCTTCCATTGCTTGTCAGAGTTAGAACTGATTTTTTATTTTTTTTTTTTCAGAGAAAACAATTCCAGGCTAACGTAAAATAAATTCTGTTGAATGTTTTTTATAAATGTCATGTGCAAAACACACTAGGTCCCTCTGGCCAGATTTCAAAGGGCCGTCTGGAGGGAGCAGTAGCTGGCTGTAAAGGAGAAATTAACAACTTTAATTTCTGTGGTAGAAAAATACATGTGGTAGAAGGAGCTAGAGTTGACTTAAAAACATAGCCCTATAAAACCTTCGGAAATGAAGATTTTAGTGTTGTGTTAAATATTTTTTTCTAAATTAATACCGTCCATCCATAGAGCTGGCAGTAAATACCCAACAGGCTGGACTTCCATGTGCGATTTCATGAGGTTTCTAGGCACATTTGTGTTTGTAGCAGTTTTACAGATGTACATTGTGGTTAACATGTGCAGCAGCCTTTACCTTCCCATACCAAAGCATTCGATGAGTGAACACAACATTCTTTGTGTGGTCTGCACATATTTTTGCATAAATATGAATAGATAATCCAGATGAGTACCTGGAGCACGTCTGGGGACACCGAACGCTCTGCAGTACAGACTGGTCTGTACCCCTAACAAAAGCCTGATTCCACAAGCAGAGGCAGCAGCAAGAGTGGCTCAATGTCCTGGGCAAGCAGGTTCCTCTGAGTGTGGGGAAGCAGAGGAGGCAATTTCTGACTGCACCTGGGAGATGGGGACCAGCAGAGCAGCCTGTGCAGCTGGGGATGACTTACTGTGTTTTGTGGGGGCCCAGTGCTGTTCCAATGCCTTGAGTCAGTGTGTGGACTTAAAACCTGCCTGTGTGCCAGGGCAGCACAGTCTGGTGCTGCGGGCTCAGAGAGCCACCAGGGGTGGAATCCTGCACAGAGAGGGGGAAGCTTGCTGGAGCACAGCTATTTCTTCCTCTTCTGTAGCTTCTTATTTCTGACGGGGAGATGGGTCAAGTTAAGGTCTTCAATTAGGCCTGCTCTAAAATTGGGTGGATTTGCAATGCCAGCCCTGGCTGGAGGGTACAGGCTGTGCCAGTTGTGACAGCTGCAGCTCCCTGGGAAATGAGCAGCATTAGCACTGCCAGCTGGCGTGTCTCCTGCCAGGATTCACAGCCACAGGACCCACCTCGCCACCCACGCTTCACAGCAGCTCTCACTTGACAGAGGAAGGGTGGTCCAAATCCCCATCTTTTGCAAAATCTCCCACTGTCTGTCTTCTGATGCAGCTCCAGAGACACAGTTCACACAGATACAGTTTGCTAAACATGTCAACATCCATCGACTGAGTGACACTGCAACTTTGAGAGTATCCCCTCCCCTGCATCGTATCATGACTTTCCTAACAAGATGTGATGCATTTTCTCATCAGGCCAAATATAACCAACTTGTTTTATTCTGAGTAACACTCACTAACAGGTTTATTTCTGATGTAGAGGCAACTGTGGGCCCATTAATTTTTTTTACTAATATTGAAGCTTCTATATTACTCCTACACACAGAGTACTCTGCAGATGCTGAGATGTATATAGATAACTGTGCGCTTTTTTCCCCTTTCCATTGGGCATAATTTAGCATATATTTCACAAATGTCTATGCTGCTTGGCACATTCTAAATGAGTAATGAGAAGGCACTATTCTTCTGATTGCAGCATTCCTAATGACATCAGTGATTAAGTAAATGACTGACCTCATGTCAGGATAGCTTTTAAGGCAAGGAAATGGGGACATGAATAAGGAATAGGTGTGAAATGAGTAAGGTAATAATTCTAGGGAAACAAAAAACCATGATGTTGGTATGAATTAGAGCTCCTGCTCGTTTCTGACAGAGGCCTTTGTTTCCACTCAGTCAGGTATTATCAGGGAGAGAAGAAAGTCTGTCTGGTGGTTTGTAATGTCTAGACAGCTGCCAAGATGTATTGATAAGTGCACAATTAGATCCCCTTCCCTTTTACTGTGGGCTGTGTCCATCTCCTTACATGCTGCAGACCCACAGTTAGGCAGGAGACGGCTCTTGGCACGCTGGGTGATAACCCAGGCTAGGCCTTGGTTAGGACAGTCCAGCCACAGCCTGGAAGGCTGAGCTAACCTAGGTTCCCAGGCACACAGATGAGCTGCTGAACACCCCAAAACTCGGAATCCAGTGTTCTTCCCAGTGCCTCTGGGATGGTGTGAGCTCTTCTTAACTCTCCTGTCTTTTGGACAAAAAGAGAGCAGTTCCACCGGGCTATCTAAGGTTCCCTGTCCTCATTTGTAGACCTTTTCCTGCCTGCACTCTGCAGTGGGTCATTAATATTTCAGGTTGATTTTCCATTCAGCTATGTGCTGGCAGCACACAGCTGATTCAAGCATGAAAAATTCCCAGCTGATTCCAGCTGTCTGGAGATCTCGTGATCACCCAGTGAATCAGGCCCGGGGTCCCACTGCTCTTTCCCTCTCTTTGTTTCTCCCCCATTTTTTGGGTGCTGGACTGCTGCAGTGTTCTTGGACCCACAGGACTAAGGGTTGGTTACATGAGCAATGTCACAGGGGCAGTAGGAATACTCTTGGTGTTTTCAGAAGGAATACTCTTGGTGTGTGTCTGAAGAGAAGATGGTGTAATGAAAGGATGGAGAGGGGTGTAATTGCAGTAAAGCAGACAGGCATTTAGTCAGTGTCTCTGAAGGGTCTGAATTGCATTCATCTGATTCAGTACCTTGACTGGGAAACTACACTATGGGGTTTTTGTTGTTGTTTTCTCCTCTGTTCAAGTGATCTCATGGGTTTTCTACTGGTATGAAGCTGTCTCATCACAGAACAGGGCTGATTAATTTATAGAAGGTGTTTAGCAATTCACTGCAGCACTTCAATGAGAAGTTCCCACTGGTGGAATTCAGGGGCATGTGATAGCTGCAAAAAGTAACATGGAAAATACATTGTTCCAGTGCACTTAAGGACATAAAAAAAAAAAAAAAAAAAAAAAAAAAGATTCAGAATATGGCAGGGAGCAGCTTATTTCTCCAGTGTGAGAGACCTCTGCATCTGCAGCACGGAGTGAGCACATCTGAGCTCCAGTACTGAGGCTTACCAGAAAAGTTCTCCAGTCTTCCACAACAGTTTTTGATGGCTGAAGTGGGATGTCTCTATTTCTGAGGTCCTGCTGAAATAGTGTTATTATTTTATTTCATCCTGTTGCTTGGTGCTCTGCACTCAGTTCTATTCTATCTGGCATTTGACTACATTCCCTTCTAGTCCTGGGTGCAGTGGCTCAGGCCAATCCTGTGGAAACTATTTTCCCTCGCAGACACATTTATCAATATTTCAGCCTCTCTATTTTTCCCCTAGACCTTCTAAAGTCCAGGTCATGCATTATGTGGAATTATTTATGGATCTAATGTCAGTAACACCCTGTTAATATCTGTGCCACTTTTCTGAAGATGGTTTTGAAGAGATGCAGGGACCAGGGCGGTTGCTGGCACCCCCTATTCCTTTCCCAGGGCCTCCTGTCTCCTCAGCACCATAGGAAGATTAGAATCTTCTGGCAATGCTGTACTGGTAAAGTTATCAATAAACTGGTGATTAAAGATTGGCACTTCTTGGGAACTGGTGGATAACACGGAGTAGCTGATGACCGAGGTTCACATCTGCTGATCTAACAGCCAGTGGCAAAAGCCATGATTATAAGATCCATTTGTTTAGTACTGCTGGAGAGTTGGCTGGTAGACAGACAATAAGATCTGAATTCTTAGGATATGCCAGCTAGGAAATCTTGAATATTTCCATGAGTTTTCACTGATTTGCACATCAGTGGATTTAACCTGCAGCCTTATATTTGCATACTTGTTAAGATGGTAATGATTTCTGTGGTTTTATGAGGCTATGAAAGATCTACGGGCATAAGAAAGCAAATGGGGAAGAAAATTATTAATTTCAAGTTACAAGTGAGATTTATTGTTCATTCTGATAAGAACTGTTAGGATGTTTTTGTTTCCTGATCATTATAAATTGAATCAACTGTGGCTGCCTCTTGCCATGTAGAGCTTAAAGCATGTGCTCTGTGTGGTGTCATGTTTGAAAGGTTGGGTTGAGCTTATTTATTAGTTGTCTGGTGCCTCTGTGTCTGAAAATCTGAACATACTCCCATCTCCTCACTCTTCCTGACCCGTGGCGTCCTTGTTAATGCCTCCTGAATCTACAGCCCAAGGTCAGAGGATGTAGTAAATTCAGAATTGATTGGTTTGAGGTGAGTGCAGACATTGGATAGCGAGCTAGAGAAACTGCTTTTCCATGCCTCATTGCCCTCTAATGGCCAGTGTGGAATTTGCACAGTAAAGAGGACAATGCAGAGGTCCAGATAGGAGCTACTGAGGAAACTGGTCTGTTTGTGATGCTCCAGTGTGTGACTTATTTTCATAAACCCCCACAACTGTTCACAGTGAAGTCTTGTTTGGGTGTGTAAAGAGTAAAAGATCTGTAGTACCGTCCCTCAAACAGATGGAGGGAAGGAAAATAAGGATGAAAGAGGGTGGTAACTTAAGAAATTGAAGAGAGATGGGGGGGGAAAAGAAGGCATTTTTGTTTCCCCATGGAGTATGGGCAGCTGGAGGAGTGGAGTGCTTGCTCATACCCCCAAAATCCACCTGCAAAACTAGAGGTGAACTGCTTTGTTTTTGGGCTGGGAGCAAGACAAGGCTGGCATGTGGCTCCTGTGCAGTAAATGCAGGTTGAGGCAGTGTCCCTTCCCTGGAGCTGACTGCATTGTGCCAGGATCCCTTCTGCACTTCACCATCCAGGGCC
The DNA here is from genome assembly GCA_025447755.1 of Corythornis vintsioides. Classification (NCBI taxonomy): domain Eukaryota; kingdom Metazoa; phylum Chordata; class Aves; order Coraciiformes; family Alcedinidae; genus Corythornis; species Corythornis vintsioides. Next base: position 175,403 of record JAOEGS010008424.1, on the reverse strand, counting down.
AGAGGGTGGGCTTGTGTTGTGCTCTACTGGGAATGCAGCAAAATGCTGCTGAGCAAGGGACACTGGAGCGGGAGGGAGGGAACAGCTGGACCCAGATCAAACTAGCGCAGTTCTGTGAGAAGTGTGAGGCTATGGAAACACACCCGAAGATGTCCCAGTCCTCTGGGACTGTGTGCTGCAGGCTGCAGACGGTTGGCAGTGCCGAGGATGAGTTCAGCGTCCTTGGGTTCGCGTTCCTCTTGCAGTAGAGGCTTTTGAACAGTAGATGTCACGTTTGCATAACGGAAGGACAGGTGGTGCCTGCAGAGGAGCCCCTTTGTGGCGGGACACGATGTGCCATAATGTGCCATGCAAGACTGTCACCGGTTTGTGGATGTGCGGCCAAGCACAGCTGCACATCACGAACTGCTCTCCGCTCCTCGAGGGCTTCCACTGCACTTCGTGCTGCAGGTGGATGCTGGTGGCAGCCCAGCACTCGTGCCCTGCTCGGGTGCTGCGGTGCAGGCTCTGATACCCAGAATGTTCTGGTGTCCAGGAGGTTTGAGCCTGCGCAGGTCAGAGTTACTGGTTTTCTGTGTGTAAGGCTTGGGAGTTGAATCTTAAAAAGGTAATTAAGAAGTGGTGTCTCTAGTCTTTAGCTTGCTTCAAAACTGTGTCCTTGGAAAATTCTGGAGTACTCACTAAGTGGAAAAGCTTGGAAAGAATGAAGAAAAGTGATTTTAATGTGGCAAAAAAAATGATGTAGTATTTTGTCTTCCATTACTATAAATTTTATTCAGAGTTGCTGAATAACTTGGCAGTTTTTGGCAATACCTGTGAATGATCTTTTTGGTCCAGTTTGGGAGTTTTAGGGATTTGACATTGATAGAAATGATCCCATTTTACACTGTTTCATGTGCAAATGATGGTCTTGAAAACATGAACTAACTACTTCCAGCTTAGATAGAATACTTCTAATGCAGAAAATTTTGTAAGTACATTAATTACATGTCATAAAAACTTTACACCCTAGTCATATAGAGATCGGATATAATAATTTTTTAGACTCAGATAAAGAAGCTGTTATCCAAAGCAGAGGAAAGCCAGGCTCATCCAGTAAAATCTACCCTAAAACACAGCCCCACCCACTCCAGCTCTTCAAAAACTGTTATTTCATCACATCTGTGTTTTGCAGAACATACAGGACTTGATTGGTGATCTCACAGCAAGCCTACTTTAAAAGAAGGAATAATTATTTTGGATTTATTTGTGTAACAGAGGTGATAGATCTGCAGCATCCAGCTGCAGGGTGAGGGTGAATAAGGGGGCTCAGCGTTGGAAAGGTGATGGGGCAGTGCCATGGTCAGGGTTTCAGCAGGTGTGTGCTCATTCAGGGGCTGGAGTAGAAGGTTTTAGGCCCTCTGAGGTTTGGGGTTTCTTTAGAAGTCCTACGAGGAGCAAGCACAGGTCCAGGTTAGTACAGACAATGCTGGCCTGAGGCCACAGGTCTTGTTTTGGTTGTTTGGCAGCCACGTGGGCTTCTTTAGCAAAGCCAGTGTGCCCAAAGACTGTAAACTGCCTTCCCTGAGCCTTTGGATCTATGTTGTGATGTTGCTTCTGATCCAACCCCCACATCCAGTTCAAACTGGAACCCCTATGAAATCTTGGGTATTGTGAGTCCAGGGCAATTTTATTTCTTTCTCTTTTTACACTTTTTCCTGGTAAAATGTTTGTTCCTTGAAAAACACTTCTGTGCTCCTTAACTTCAAAATATTGATGCCAACCACATAAAGAACATCAGTGCCAACAGTAACAGCAGCAGTGCCAGCACAATCACAGTATTATTACCAGCAATGCCAACAGAGTTATGACAATCTGTGCCAACAGACCAGTAGCGTCAACAACACTGATGCCAATGGGCCAGAAGGAATGAAGAGTCCCTCAGTAATAAATGGGTGGGCAAAGCCTCGTGCTGCAGTGCTGTCCCATCATAACAGACCCTGTGCCCAGCCGAGTTCTCATTAACAACTTCACAGTAACAGGCCCTGGTGCAAGAGCAATTAAACCAAAACACCAAGGCGTGTGTACCCTGGAAGGGAGAAATGCTCAGCTATTTCTGGAGCAATTACAAGCAGCAAGTGGTTTGACTCCTGTGTGCTTTGCTTTTGAGTCCATCTCCAGTTCTCAACTCAACAGAGGAATCTTGTAAATCTAAGGATTAGAGGGTGAATATGATCCAAAAGGATCTTTCCAGAATCTATATATTTCCCTTGTGTGATCTTATTATTCCAAGGCTAGTTCAGGCCATAAGGACACAAACTTTTCTCCAAAGGGCAGGGAGAATTTTTTCTGTTTCCAGAACTTGCAACTTGCACAGGAAAGAGAAGGACTCCTGGCCTATTGCTGAAGAGAGGGCCGGCAAAGATCCAGAGTTGTAGCCAAAACTTACTGATAACAAATGTACAATAGCCATCCTTTCCCCTGTCTGCTCAGGTCTCTACCCAGAAAGCAGCATATCACAGAGTCACAGAATGGTGCGGGTTGGGGGGGACCTCTGAAGCTCATCGAGTCCAACCCCGTGCGAGAGCAGGATGAGACTAGAGCAGATGTGGAGGGTGTAGATCCAGGGCATCCCAGTGCAATCACAGCTTACGGTGGTGGCCTAGGAGTAGATGTGTTTAAGCAGCTCTCGTAACTCACTCCCAGTCCACACCACAGTGTGAGCAGTGATTCTGGTTTGGTTCCTTTTGGACAGTAGCTTGATGTCATCACCAGACTTCCTCGCTCTTTGAAAATTAGACTTTTTCTTTCAAAGCAGCTTTCAGTCGGTTGTTTGGGTTTTGTTCTGTTGGTTTTTGTTTGTTTGTTTTCAAAGAGAACATTGGTTGCTGTTGCCAAAAGTGGAGGAGTCAAGGGACAAATTGTCCCTGAAAATTTCAGGTATCTCTAAGTGCTGCTTCAGAAGCTTCATACTCTGGGATTAGCAGATGGTTTTAAAGCCTACATGAAAAAGAAAGAGTTAATGAGATCACAGAGTGTCTGGTGCAGATGCAGTGAATTTCATCCCAAAAGAGCTTCTGTTTGCCTGTGAACTCAGGTTACCTTTGGTGGAGGTAGAGGCTTGCCTTTGGGAACTGGAAGATGAGCAGGTTTTCTCTCTGGTGCCTGTAACAAAAAAAGGTAGCTTAAATGTCATTAAACTTTCCTGTCTGAGCAGCTGCAGAACCTCTGCAGGCCTCAGCAGCTGCTGCTGTGTTACCTCATGTATTTCCTACAGCATTTTCCCAGTGGTAAAACGAGGAGTGAATCCAATTATTCTGTCCACATACAAAAGGCACAAAGATATGAATACCTGGGGGGATAGTTCTCCTGTTTTGGAAGACCACTGAGCTACTGTCAGTGTTTGAATTAACCTGTATTGAGTAACCATGTGCAAATAGACTGCTTAGGAACCTAAATCTCAAGGTGCCTGTTGAGGGAAACATCTCTGAAGTCAGTGGGATTTAAATGTGTTTTAATAATCAAGCTGATATGTGTTTTGATTTGTTTTTTATTTCTTTGTTTATTATTATTATTTTAGTATTATTCCTGATCTATCACATTCTGCAGGCAGCAGTACACAGTTCTGTGCAAGGTTTCTACACCCCTTTATCAAGCAGGCAAGGGCCTGAACTGCTGAGAGGGCAAATATTTGAGGGAGGGGGTTTCACTTAAGCAGAATGCTTTTAATTTATTAATGACAAATATTTGTATTCTTCTGGTTTTCTTTTTTTTTTTTTTAAAGAATTCAAACTATATATATAAACACATTGATCAAGATCCCTCACTGGTGTCATCTTTAGAGTCCCACATCTCCACACTAAAGGGACCATTGTAGGCATCCGTAGTAGCAAAGATGCTCATGATTTACATTGTGATTACACCTGAAATCCATGTTCTGCTGCTAGTGAGATGTGCTGGTGATGGGTGACAGGATTCTATGGCACAGTTTAAGAGTGATTTATGCACTTTGTGATTACATGGCAAAAAAAAAGGTGACTCCTACTCTAAAGAATATGTGGTTTGAATTCCTATTTTTTTCTTTCATCACAGTCAGAAACTGAAAATGCCCATGTAATCTTCAACTCCTCTGGGAAAAGTTGCAAGGTTCTACTTACAAAAATCTCTTCTGTGTTTGAAGAGGTTGGTTTGGTAGAGGGAACAGGAGGTGGGGGACCTTTTGGCCTTAGGGCAGGCTGTAAAAGAAGAAAATATAGATCAAATATGTTTTTTTATATGTACTGAAGCATGACAGCAGAGATTCTCTGGGAGCACTTACGCCCTGGAGCTGTGGTTTGTTCTCCCGTGGTGGAGGTATGGGTAGGAGAAGTTTCTTATCATTCATCTGAAAATAGGGAACAGTTTAATCGGATGGAGCCCTTATCTTGTGCATTATCTATGCTACAGACAGACTACTCAGGGACTTAATGCCATGTGCTTCCTTCACTTCCTCCCCATGCTGGGATTATCAGTGCTGTCCTCTCAGCCCCAGGCACGCGTTCTGAAACCCTTGTGGAAGTTTAGTGCTCTTTGGCTGATAGGTTTTGGTATTTCAGGCCCTCAGTTATGGTCTCAGGGAGACTGTAGCTGACCTGGTATCTCGCTTCTCTTACCTTCTGGGCAGTTACCACCAGGACAGGATGTTCCATGTGGCTTTGTTCTTGATCCACAAAGACTTGGTTTGTGGCTCCAGGTCCTCCCCTTCTGGTCTGGCAGCTATGAAAATATTGTGTACACTTCTAAATCTTATCCTGACTTAAGTAAAAAGCACTTGCTGAAGTCCAATACCTGCCTTGTTGCTATTGTTCTGTTATATTGCCATGTCTTTTCTTCTTTCTCCTCCCCCTTATTTTAATTTTTTAGAATTAATCTTGAGAGCTACAGTTTCAAGTCATTAGCTCTCTCCCAACTATGGGTTTCTGAAACAGCTCAACAAAGGTCATGGACAAGCTTCCTTGGCTTTCCAATGTCTAATTCCCTCTAACGCTATTGAAAACCTCCGTTTAAATCCTAACTAGGAATTGCTTGGCATTAAGAGGTTTTTGACTCTGTGTGGGGTCAGTGTTTTACCTCTTCTTGAATGCTTGCCAGCGGATCAGTAACACTGCCACCGTCGATGTGACGGCAAGGATGACCAGCACACCAGCAACAATAGTAAAGCCTGTCAGGGAGAGAGAAGGCAAGCTGCTGTTTCTTGAAAGATGACTTCTGCCAGGCTAATAAGAAGAAGGGTTGCCTCCAGTCGTTCATACAAGCTGTGGTAACTTAAAGATGTAGAGAATTTGGAGACCCAGACGTGCAATATTTGCAAAGAAAATCTGGCACCCGGTGCAAGTTCAGTTGTTTCACTGGTTAAAGCAGCTTGTTTCAGCCAGCCACTGACATTGCCAGCATGTGGCCACACAGCACTTACTGGTCACTGCTGATGAGCTGTCACATGTGGGTGGTGCCCATCCTTCTTCACACTGGCACTGCAACTCATGATCACACACCTGGGGATGCACAAAGCCAGGGATATCTTCAGGTTAGAAATAGGAGCCAAAATACATCAGTGGCTCTCGGTCAGGGTCCCAGTCAGAATACTGAAGCTGGGTCTGGAGCCCCCTTCTCATTTTACTTTGATTAAAATATACCAGAAAGTAGCAGTTTTGTACAGTCAGATACAGGCCAATTCTCTGCTAATGGTATGCCTTTCCTGGGTGTTCCTGCAGTGAAAGCTACAGTACAAGGCACAAAGCAGCAGTGCTTGTAATTTCATCTGTAGGTCTCTGAATGTTTAAATGGAGCAGCACAAATATATTTTTCCAAACTGATGATGACCTGAAAGAACAGCTATAATATTGTAGCTTAGAGGCAGGGCCAGACACAGAATCCATCTCCATTTCTTGTGATTTCCCAATTTCCAGGTTAGATTGGTATTCATAAAAGTCTAAGAAGCTTCTGACTACACTTTTGTTTGTTTGTTTGTTTGTTTCCCCCCTGTGCCAGTGACTTAAGTACCATCAGTAATCAGGTCTGTAGCTGATTTTCTGAGTTGTTTTATGCTAAAAGCATGAGATGCTCATATCTTACAGCATGTCCAGTGCACTTGGCAGAGCAGTTGGTTGACCTAAAGACTTCTTCAGCGTAGACACATTCACCGTTGCTGCACACCTGGAATGTACAGGGCAAACTATAACAATGCTTTTTAAAGCCTTCAGAACATGCTGACCTTGCACATTATTGTGCAAAGTGATTGAGAGTGAAAGGAGGCACAGAAACAGGTCTACAAATTACTTTAAACTGCATTAGGAGTTTGATTGGTGGGTATAATCTGTCATTTGACCTTTGGATATTTTATAGCAAAGAGTAACAAAGGTGTACAGACATCACTGCTTTCCATTCCTCTTCAAACCTTCATCCTTCCCTTCCCTCAAAGTAGAAATACATAGCAAAGAAACTGGAAATAGCACTCGGTGATGCCTAGCACATCCCTTCTGGAAAGAAATAAATATAGTAATATGTGTGGGATCTTATAACCCTTCATGCAAAGGTATGTTTATGTTGCCACATATATTTATGACAGTACAAAAATCATAAGACGGTAAGGAAATCAGAATCATAGTTCTGTTTGCTACTGATTTGTGATAGATACGAGGCAAGGCAGAGCAGTAGACATTTAGGTCCAGTTTGGTCCTCCCTGTTTAAAATCTTTCTTGTCTAGTAAAAGAGCTACCACTATAAACAAGACTGAAGGATGAGGAAAAATAAGGAGAAAAGCCATTCTCTACTAACCATCCCATTCCCACACTTGGTTCCATCAAGAATCATCCCTGGGTCATCTACTCCATTTCTAGGAAAACTTGCTTTGCAGGACTCAAATGTCACCAGGCTCCCATCCTGGGGCAGATCCTTCCCCCCAGTACAGAACAACTTCCCGCACATTATATCTCTGGAAGGAGAACAAAAGCTGCTAGAACAATGACATGGCACAGCAATCCTTCCAAGCTGGTCTCTCCTTCAGCTTGAATTCGCTGTGTACAGAACTCCAAACAAAGAGCTGCAGAAGGGAATTTTGGTTTGTGGTGTTTGCAAGTTGATTTGTGAGTAGAAGGTAGCAGGTTCTTAATTTCTCTTGAGCTTAATTGGAAGCCCATGGAGTAATTTGCAGAAGTAACTGACCCGTCTTCTGAAGTTCACCTGAGGTTCAGGTTCCCTGTCCCCAAATCCCTACTCTGTAATTCCCTGAATGCTGCCACAATATTCAATGTGAATGAGAAGGGCCACATGGACATGGGTGCCATCTAAAATAGAGAGCTCTTTGCATCAGACTCGTAGCTGGAATAGGAAAGGTCTCTTCCCAGATCCCAGTAAATTCTGTAACACAGTGCTTACTTGTTTTTACAGGGGACGTGACTACCTTGTTCTTTTCGGCAATATCCATAATATACCCCCTTCTCGTTCATTCGGTAGCAGGAAGCTGCACCCTCGGTAGCCTCTGTGACAGAGGAAAAAAAAATGGATGAGTTGGGGTTCTCTGCCTGAAAAAAGTCATAGAATCATAGAATGATTTGGCTGGAAGAGACCTTCAAGATCATCAAGTCCAGTCATTAACCCTACACTGCCAGTGTCCCTAAACCATGTCCCCCAACACCACATGTCCCCCAGCACCATAGCAACTCATAGCATTTAATTTCCTTTACATGCTTAGGAACTGGCTTTTCCCAGTGAACTTAGCCATGAGCCTAAATTACTCTCCCTGGCACTTCAGGAGATGGTTTCGTGGTTGTGATAATGTTGCGTGGACGGTTGGACTTAGAGGTCTTTTCCAACCTTAATGGTTCTATGATACTGTAATTTGTGTGTTAATTCTGCAATGTTACTTCAGAATTCTGCAACCTTTCCTGTGTGTCCTCTCTCTCCCCAGTACAAACCAGTAGACCTTGCCTAAAAGAGGGGGCATAGGCAGGACTGGAGGTGGTTTTGGACTGGGAAGAGGGTAGGCCATGATGCACCTTCAGAAGTATAAAAGCATGCTAAATATGGAATACAGACACTTCTTATCACCCAAAGAATACTTGCTCAGCCCCATTCCAGAGTTACCTTAAAAGCATTGTGTGAGAATGCTCTTACCAATTCCCTCTTAGAATCACAGAATCATTCAGGTTGGAAAAGACCCTTGGGATCATCAAGTCCAACCATAAACCCTACTCTGCAGAGTTCACCCCTAAACCATGTCCCTTAACATCACATCCAAATGACCCTTAAACACACCCAGGGATGGTGACTCACCCCCCTTCCTGGGCAGCCTGTGCCAGGCTCTGGCTACTCTTCCTGTGAAAACTGTCTCCAGAAACAGACTGTCACCCTTCTCTGCTGCAGCTCATGTGATTATAATAATTTACATAATTAAATATAAAGATAATAATGCTATAAACTAGCCTTTGTTTCTGCATATAGGCTGTTCTAGATTTGCAACAGGCATTTGGTGACTTGCTAGCTGCCCAAACCTCCCCTTTGACCCGGGCCACCTTATTTTTTCAGTGCCAGGTTGCACTCACGTGGTCCAAAAGCAGCTTTGCACTGTTTTTCTCGGGTGGGACAGCTCCCCATGTAGCAGTAGCCTTCGCCATAGTTGCAGGGGTGCCCGTTCACCCGGAATCGATCCGTGGGGCAGCTTGCAGAAAAGCCAGTGCACATCTCAGCCAGGTCACAGTCATGCTGAACTGCTCGGCAGATGGCTCCTGATTTTCTGTACTGAAGTGGGGTAAAAGCAAGGCCATAGTTAACATGCTGCTCCTCCGACCTATTTGCAAAGCACACCCATCTGGGGCTTAAAATTAGAGGAGACAACTCCTGTCCTTACTGTGCCTGAGGAGCCAGATCCATCTCTAATTTAAAGCTGAATTTTCAATTGACAGCTTTTGTTTTGTTTTGTTTTTTCTTTTTTTTTTTTTTTTTTGCCGGGTTGTGACTGAGCTTTTCATGACAAAATGCATAATCAAAATGCTCGTTTTTCCAGGGTGTTTAAAGATAAAGTGAACTGATATCTGTGGTGTAGTTTGGGATGAAGAAAGTGCACCTGCTATAACTGTGCTGTGTCAGCAATTGCAAGTTAAAGATGAGAAGCCAGAGATGAAAGGGAGCCTTACTTGGCAGTTTTCGCAGCACTCTCCATGTGCACACATGGATCCCTCTGTCAGCTTGCACGTCTCGGGGTCGCAGCAGCTGTTTGTGCACTCCTGAGACAGAAACATCAGTCAGAGTTCTGGTGCACTGCTGGTGGGGTTGGGCCCCTTGGCACTGCCTCCCATCCTGGACTCGCTGCTCGAGGGAGGGAAGGATCTCTTGGGCCTGTGCTTTGCTTCTCTGAAAACCTTTTTCACTAGAAGCTGTGCTAGTCATAGCAAGCACATAAAAAATGAGAAGTGGTTAATTATGAAAGTGCTGATGGAAGTTGTGCAAGGAACTTTTTCATTTTATATGTACAGCTTTTCTCTGTTCTCAGTTCCCCTGTCCACACAGCACTACAAACCACACACTGTTGTCTTTCCCACCCACTTTGTAGAGGTGACACATTGCGGATCAGCCATTTGATGTCAGCAGTTTCTGAATAAATATTTCAGCTAGCTTTGGACTGGCCACCTCAGGAATGAACAGAAACCAGTCACTGTACAGCCTGAATGAAACCTTGCCTTTTCTATGTTCTTTGCTGGAGCGTGTCCAGAGAAGGGTGACAGAGCTGAGGAAGGGTCTGGAGCAGGACTGTGGGGAGGAGCAGCTGAGGGACCTGGGCTTGTTCAGCCTGGAGCAAAGGAGGCTCAGGGGAGACCTTCTGGCTCTGACAGCTCCTGACAGGAGGCTGGAGCCAGGAGAAGTTGGGCTCTGCTCCCAAGGAACAAGTGACAGGACAAGAGGAACCGGCCTCAGGTTGCCCCAGGGCAGGTTTAGGTTTGAGCTGAGGAACAATTTCTTCCCCTCCAGGGCTGTCCCAGGCTGCCCAGGGCAGGGGTGGAGTCCTCATGACCCCTGGAGGGGTTTCCAAGCCCCCTGTGGAGCTATGATGCCATGGGTCAGCGGTGCCCTGGCAGTGCTGGGTTAATGATTGGATTTGATAACCTTAAAGGTTTTTTCCAACCAAAATGATTCAGTGATCCCAAGTACTATTTTATTCCTGGCTGTGCAGATACCTCAGGATTCCCACAGTCACATTCCTCTCCTGTCTCCACGAAGCCATTCCCGCAGGATGCAGGTGCCACGATGCTGCTCTTGTCAGGGATGTTAGTTAAGCACTTTGGCATGTCGTTCATCATGTACTTCTCAAAACTTTGGAGGCTGCAGGAGCTGAATTTCTTGGGGATGATAGAACTATATTGAAAAAGCAGGAGAGTTTACATTAGGATCTGCATAGGCAAGGAGAAGCAATACCCTTTGCATGACAAATGAAATGAGTGCTCATCCCCCAAACTATCGGGTGCAACCATTTTTCCAAATATTTATATTAAAAAGTACAGTGGCTGTCTCCTACTTAGAGCGGAAAAATTAAAAGTAGAAGCAAGAAGATCAGAAATAGCTGATGTAACAAATCCCATCTCACAGTGATATAAGCCTGTTGCCAGGAATGTCTTTTTTTTTTTTTTTTTTTTTTTTTTTTCCCTTTGTTTTTATAATTTAAATGGAATAATCTCAGAGGCCCCAACTAATTCCAACCCCCCTTTGGAAGCTGACTGTTTCTCCAAAGCCTGTCCTGAGCTGCTCTGGGCATCAATGCCCTCCCTGTTTATCCAGACTCCTACCTGACAGTGTCTGTCATGATACAGACTTTGGCACTACATGTGCAGGCATCGGTGTCATGACTCATACCAAGGTTGTGTCCCATCTCATGTGCCATGGTAGCTGCTACTGCAATTTCATTTCTGTTGTGATCCTGTAGAGATAAGGAGCAATTATTTCTATGAGCATTTTAGAACATCAGAGAAGCCACGTGGCTAAGAAATAGGACAGTTTTTCTTCAAGGGGAATGATCCTCACTGCTACGTAAGGATTGATGCACTGTTAATCCAATCATCTATTCCACAGTTTCTGCTGGGTTATATTATGGTATCAAAGAGATTATGCCATTAAGGATCATGAGTAAACTGGGATAATTAGTTTTCAAATAAACATGAGGAAGGTAGGCTGCCAAGTAACAACTGACTGTTAAGGGTAGCTGAGCATCTGAACTTCTCAATCCTCTCTCTGGATATCTGTCTCTGTGCTGAGGGAATTGCTTGGGTGCCGTATAATCATTGCTCGTTGTGCTGAAGGAAGTCTCGTGTACAGTCCTGTGCATGCACAGAAAGGAGAGGCAGGTGCTGTGCTTCAGCTTTGCTCTTGGCTGACTGTTTTATGCAGCTTGCTGGGTGGGAGGAAAGGGGAAGTTCTGTTCTTTGGAGTGAAATCTGGATATGTGAACAGGTAGTGGAAAAGCTTATAGCACAAGGCAATATACTGGTCATCCTCTTCCAGCACAGCATTGCAAATCCTGCAATACAAAATGCATCCCCAGACCTTGAGAAGCATTCTGGTTTTACAGTCATTCATGATGTGGGAAAGCTGGAATTTCACATGGGTTATTCCTCTTAACAACAAGCCCAACCTCTGAAGCCAGTGCAGCAGTTGAGTTCCTGGTGGTGTTGGTAAAGTTTTGGATCTGTGTTCCTGTTTAGGCTGAAGTTTAAGTGCAGTAGTTTAGGCAGCTCTAATTAAGTGGCTAAACTGATGAAATGTATTCTGAGAGTCAGAATCAGTTCCCAGTTCAAAACAGGGAATCTTGAGGTAGAGGTACAAAATCACTTATTCTTTTCCTCTGACTCCTGGAGTCTGGTATTTCAGGTAGAGGGATCTAAGTTCTATATCACAGATACAATGTTTTGTATGTGCATTCTTTATCCCCTGCATTTAATTTAAACCAAAATCTCTAGCTGTGAATTTCTAGTCTAATAAAACAACAATATGAACCAGTCAGAGAACTGAAAGGGTCATATACTCAGTAGTTTCATAAATACTTGATTAAAAAACATAGAGAAGCCTGTAAAAAAATAAAATAAAAATAAATCAGACCTGAATAATACCTGCAGAATATATATCACTGCACATGGATTTTAGAAAGGCCAATCCAATAGTTGTCCCCTCAAAGTCATAGCCTCTGTAAGGAAGAAGAAAGTCAGAGTGAAATGCAGTGATGTGAGACCAGGACCAAATCTGAAGTTAAGTTGCTTTCTTAACCAGGCTAAAGACTCTACTCATATACTCGTTTCCAGCTCTGGTTTGCACCTCTGATTTAATACAATATTTGAGGTTTTGCTTCATCTTGCTGCAAATCAGTAAACAGCTGAACACACTTCTCATTTAAAATGTTTACTTAAATTACATTGCAGTTCACCAGAGTTAAAGCATCTGTTTGAGTGTGAAGTGCTCTAAAGGTATCAAAGCTGTGGGATGAATCGGGGCCATTGAACACGAGCCAGAACTCAAAGTGAGTGCTGGTTTAGTTTGGCAAGGTGCATTTCCCAGTGATTAAACTTCATGTGATGGCTCCTTAGGCTGTTAGACCCTGCTGTGATCAGCAGGACTCTCAGCTGTGTTCTGTAGCCAGAGCAGGGACTCCGGTAGCAGGACTGAGAAGTACCAGAGTTTACATTGCCCGTTTTCACAGGGGTTCAGGCACAAAGATTAGCTACCACGTCCTGGCAGTTAATTGTGTTCCATGAAGTAAATAAAAGCAAGAAAGTAGAGGCTGCATTTATCTTTTTGTCCCAGAATTAGTACAACTCAGTACTGGAAAGCATGAAATCCAGGCCACTGTAGACAGCACCTCTGACTGGTTGATGACCAGTTCCTTTACCATGATGGGAATTGGGAGCAGGGGCTGGAAGGATACACACGTGATCAGCTGAGCGTTGTCATTTCTTTTCCTCTTTAACAAATCCGAGAGGCGCCACTTGGAGAAGCTGTCCAGCGTGAACCCCGCAGCCCGGCTCAGGAGACACTTGTCACCGTCTGTCCAGATTTCTAGGCCAATCAAAGCCACATAGATATTTATGACCTTATAAACCTGCAGCAAGGAAACGGTGTTGCTTTAAAAATTAAGTATTCTGAACCCAATACGTGTCCTTGCAATATACTCCACACCAGACTTGATTTCAGCTTTTCTGCACTTTGAAGTTGAAACAAAAAGCCAACAAACAAAAAGTGAAATATTTTCCTCAACATTTAAACCAAATATTAAAATGGCTTTAAAATACTTGAAAATTCCAGCAGTATTTTAGAAATCAAGAATCACTTAATTCTTTTGGAGGATTTAAATCATTCACTGTAACAAGCATTAAGAAAATAGAGATTAAATCTGCCTTTACAGAATTCTCATCTCTGGAGGGAAAGAAGAGGATAATATGAGAAGATGTGCTGCATTTCTGTTATAAATTACAACAAAATTCCATTTTCATGCTCTTCTACATTTAATAATGAATATTATTAGGATTTTCAAAAGAAAATAATAGTAAATCACTTCCATTTCCATTTCGCTTTCGTGGGTTTGCTCTTACCGTGTTGATGTAATTGACTATTCCAAATATCCTTTGTCTTACAGTTTCAACATCTTCATCATACCTTTTATACTAAAAAAGTAAATACAGTATGTTAGGAAAAGGAGAGGGAAAAAGTGATTTATCCCAGAGAAGACTGCACTGCAAACCACAACATGCCTGGGCTACTGATTATTAACTTTCTGATGTACTGTTTTATCAGGTGATGTGTTGCAACGTCAGGCACTTCTGCAGCCTGTATCTGTGTAGGGTGCAGAAGAGGACAGGCACTGGATGATGTTTCCTGAATTCACATCATCTCCAGGTGGGGTTTTCATAATTAACAGACATTAGGAAATCCCATTCCTAGACAAAGTCAGTGGTGGGAGCCCAGGGACATGAGTAGAACATGCTCTGGAAAGTTAACCTCTAACTGCACCAAAAAAAAAATCATTTCAATACTCACCAAAGTATTGTCTGCAACTACATACACTTCCAGATACTTTCTTGCTTTCAGGTATGCTTTCATCTGAAGAAAAGATACATTTAAGTGACTAAGGCTTATTTCAGTCTCACCCTTGCAATTTCAAACCCATGTTTTAGTTATGAGGGTATTTCTTTATCAAGTCATGTAGAATGGGACTGCCTTGGTTTAAAACAGTGGAAGGGCAGCTAGATATTACAATTATTAAGATTATGAAGAGATATTAAAATTATTATAAAATCATGAAAGGTTAGATATTGAGAAGTATTTAAATATTTAAAGAGGCACTTGGGCACTTCTGAGTACATGCAGGAGGGCTTAGCTCAGGTGGTGGTTCTGCAATAGATCTGTGGGATTTTGCACTGGTTCTTTAGAATCTGGTTGTGCTTCATGGTTTGCGGTTGCTACTTTTCTGAAGGTGTCACAGATAAAGTGGGACTTGTGCTGCTCACAGAGTTCTTCTTCAGCCACAGTTTCTTCTCTAGCTGTATGTACTGGATGGTTGTTTAACTATGTACTTACTTCTGGATTGTTGCTGGATTTGAAGATGTCATTGGTGGGGTCATTTGAATCCTCTTCCCAGGAATTATTGATTAGACCACAGGTTTTTATGCCCTTCTGTTCCAGTTTCTCATACTGATAGACTGCATGTTTGTCCCTGTCTGAGGTTCCCAAGGGTTCAATGAGGTATTTCTGACCATGGGTCTCAAAATATCCCCTAAGGAAATAAGTTAGACTGTGATCTTTTGAAGCAGCAGACTGAGTCAGGGTAGCAGTGTAACCTCCAGCAGCACTTGGCCCATGAGTGTGGACCATTGCACATGGAGTAGTTCATGCAATGGGATATATTGGCAGCAGGCAGGCAGAATGTGCAGCAGTTTAAAGGCAGAAATCAGAGCTGCTGAATCAGTGAAAGATTTGGCTGGTTGGTGAAGTCTCAGCACAGGATGCTGTCAGTGAAAAAGAAACTGGTTTAGGAATGAGTTAGAATTAAATTTGGTGGGTTTGTGCTAACAGCTTCCTACAGCTCAGAAGCATCAGCCTGAAGTGTTTACTTTAGGCACCTTCAAATCATGTGGTTTATGATGGGATATAATATGAAATTAGTCACATAAAGTTGTTAATATTGTTTCTGTAGCTTCCACTTTATAAACTCTGAAACTGAGGTAAAAAAGTAATTTTTTTAACCCTTCTTTTCTTTCTTTTTTTTCTTTTTTTTTTTGTTTACTAGTTTCCTTGTAAGCATGAAGAAAAGACAAACCCCACTTATTTGCATCCTGATTTTATCTTGGAAAAGGTATCCTCACAGAGTAGGCAAATTCTGCCATTGGTGCCCTTTGGGATCTTACCTTAGACCTTGACAAGCACTGATGCTTGCTATGGAGTTAGCATCATTCTGAATGTAACCCTCATAGTAGCAGTGATCCTGAGGAGAATGAAAAAATACTTCTGTCAAATCAGGCCATCGACTGCACTGATCTGTCCTAGATCCAGTGATTGTAGGAGACGAACTACACTTGTAAAAGCTACAATGAACTACACTTGTCTGAGGAAATCTCCTGTTAGGCAATACTCATAAAAGCTAGTGTCCATTTCTGATGTTGCTATGGTACTGTTATTGTTATCCTTTGATACAGAGTGACCCAGAGGGTGACAAACCCAATTGTGGAGACCTCTGGTCAATACATAATAGTACATAAAAATAAGGACATGAATGCTTGCTGTTTAAACTTGAACATATACCAAAGTCCTCTGCAGAGTTAAGGTCAATACTGAATGATTTTATTGTGGTCAAACTTCAAGGAAGCTCTTTTTCATATTAAACCCAACAATTAAAGTCATTAACTTCAAAGAGATTAAAATGCATGTGATATTTGAAAACATATGATTAGGGGAAAAATTTTCATTACTTAATTTGACTTAAGGTTCTACAATATAATGAACACTCTTGTGTTCAAAGAGACTTCAAAGTCACTGAGGTATTGTGGAAAAATTTACCCATAACATTTTCCTTGGTAGATTACCTAAGAGACCTATGACACAAACCTGCCTGCATTGTGCCTTTTTGTTTGGTCTCATAGATACTTGTTTTCACTTCACCGTTTATTTGTCTTCTTCCACCACAATGTGCCAACTCTCATATGGCAAAAAAAAAAAAAAAGACATTAAGAAAGTGACTATTACTAGAGAAAGAAGTGGAGAATTACTCTCCATGGTTTGAGGCTGTGAGGAACAACTCCTGAGATCATAATAAAGTACCCCCAGTGTAGGAACACTTTATTCTGGAAGTTGTAGAGCTGCCTATGCCTGTTTGAGATGGTCTTTAATCAGGTGTGGGTGCTGTTTGCTTTTCCCATGATCCATTTGGGGCATGAAAGTAATTGAAGCAATCAGCAATGGCATCTTTTTTCCAGAAAAAAATACCAAAACAACCCAGAATTCTTTATCCATGTTGATTTCACTCGAGATGTTCCTATTCCTGCTAATCACTCCAGAGAATATTGGGGTTTGTATTCCAATGACACGTGCAGCACGTTAGACAGAAAGCTCTGAGCATGCAGGGGATTAAAAAATAACTTCTGCAGTGACTTCCTTAGTGACTGGATGTGAATCACTGATCTGTCATGGCTCAGAAAACACCTGGGGTAACCTGCAGTGCCTCTGCTGTGAGTGTGGGTGGTCATGTGAGCCAGTGAGGAAATGTGTCTTTATCAGAATGGATGATCTCACAGAGCTGAGGGTGCAAAAGCAAGGCACGGAGTTGCACAGAAGTCAGGAGGGTAATGTCAGAACGTAGAAAGAGGTGGAGTGGCCCTGGCTTCACTCTCTTTCCCGACAGAAGAGAGAAATTTGGCTCAGAAAATGTGTTAATCAGCCACTAAGTGAAAAAGGGACTGTCTTTTTAAAAGGCAAACTGTGTCTGATTTCTCAACAGATATAAATCCGTGTAGCTCTGCCAAAGTCACATAATCTCTGCCCTTTCAGAGACATCCTAAATTACAGTGGTTAGATCCTTGATTTAAAACCTTTTCTTTCTGATATGTGCTGTTATTTCATGTACCTGTGAATCTCTATACAGACTTCCTCAAGACTGCAAGTGTGAAAGAAGGAAAGCTTTTTTTAATTACCTTGATCTGAGGACTTGTTGTTATTTGTTGACCATCATCAGAATAAACTGTTTCAGTGTAGTCTCTAGCTAATAGATTCCTGTGAAGAGGCAACTGCAATTATTATACAAAATAAATGGTAATAATCTAGAAATGAGGTACTTACATAACATGTGAAGTATGTAGGGAGTTCAAATGATTACTTCAGGTTATTAGTATTGAAAAACTAGGAAAGCAAAGCTGCTGGGTGAGGGATTCTGCCTGTTCGTAATTCTTACTCAAACAGTGATGTTTCTAAAATAAAGCTATTAAAGTCGACTTATTTCATTGGTATAAACTAATCTCCTAGTAGATGTGATAGTAAATGTGTGATTACCTAGGCAGCGCTGACCCTCTTTTGGCCTCTGTGTGGACAAATTGTGTGGACCCTTCTACCACTCCACAGCACGTGTGAAATGGTGCCATTCAGTCAGTTCTCTTCCTAGTTCACCCCCACTGGGTTATAAATAGCAATGGGCTAGGTCAAGGGAAAAACTGCCTCATTCGGTTCACTTGTGTCTGTGCATACGTATGCATGTGCACACACTCAGGTTCTATGTGGAGGCCACACTAATGTATATTGGTTCGATTCTTTTGCTCACAGCTTGTTTATCACTTTGCTAGTGCAAGTTCTCCTTCCATCTGAATTTCTCCTTTTCTTTCTAAATATAACTCTGGTTTTGTACACATATGTGTCCTGAGCTTTCAGAGGAGACTGTCACAGCTATGGAATAAAGCACTCAGGCTCCTATGCAGCAGAGCACTAAGCAGATACTTCACATTAAGCCAGGGCTGTGTTATTACTAAAACTAGCAGCAAAGTGGGTTGACATTAGCTTTGCTTTGGGCAGCTACCCCAAACTGACACCCATGATCACCAGTGGGATTGAGTACAACAGAATTTCTCTCCTCTCTGCCCCCCAACCCCCCCAGTATTTAGATAAGATTAAAATGGGAAAACAATTATATACTATATTTAACATGAACTGATTATGATGCTATTATATTTACACAGCAATCAGAAAAACACCTATTAAAACAGATTTGTTTGATCCCAATGTAAATATTATGGTGGAGGCAGGAAGCAGCCAACCACAGCTGTGCTCTCTGTTCTGCTGCTCCATGCAGTTTGGGCCTTCCCCTTGGATGCTGTGGACACAACAAATCCTGCTGCCTCTCTGCACACCTGCACAGGCTGTTGAAATGCTGTTGTATCTCTCCAGCCCTCCTTTCTTGCAGTTCCATCAAATGTTTTGTCAGTGTATATCAGACTATTTAACAGCAGTAGTGTTAAGGTAAGGAGTGCTGGATGCTGAATCAGTAACAGTGCATTTCTTACTATTATTTTCCATTTTTGAAAAGCATATGGAGCTAACAGCCCCATGTCATAGACATTTCTACAAGCATGAAACAAAAACCAGAGACTGTCAGTGGATTCAGAAAACATGTGAATTTACATGAAATCATGAAACATTCAATGGATTTAGCCACTTGGGAAAATGGGGAGGGCAGAGTTAGCAGCATAGGCAACTGATATCTATCCATCAGAGTCATTCATGTGCCTATGCAGTTATTTCACATTCCCGGAATTGTGACATGGTGCATTCTTTTCCCCTCCTCTCTCACTGTAGTTGAAAGGTTGTATTTACCAAAATTTACAGGAGCCAAAGTCCGTTTATTAGTCTCCTGAATGACACTTAGAGTGAGGGATAATTCTCAAAGAAAACAATGAACTGAACCTACTTATTTTTTTGTAGGTGCAGTATGACTTCCTCTCCATTGGCTTTGATTCCGTACTCTACTGTGTCGTCGTATTTTGTCTGTAAACAGATTTAAGTGTTAGAAGACAAAACAATATGATTTCTGGCCTTGGTATGAGCTGCCTGTTACCAAGCTGCCAGCTGCATTCTTTTCCTCCTCTGCCCACCAAAAATAAGTATTCTGGCAGTTACAGAATAAGCAGGAGGTCACTGTTTAACAGTTTTTAATCAGAGGAACAACTTTAACCTCACAAAAGTACTTCTGCAGTCACAAGCACACACCCTGCATAATCGGGGCAGTGCTGAAGCGGATACTTAAATCCAAAGATTTTTATAACTCTTGCAGTGTGTAGGAGTATGCTTAGTTTTAAGCATTTGATTTCATTTACTTAAAATTAAAACAGCCTATTCAGAATCTGAGTAGTACCAAAGCCTGCATCTTTGCAGAGAGACACGCTGCTGATGTGCAGTAATGTCACCACGTCCAGAGCACAACGCACATCCTGTACCAAACGTCAATTGCTCCTCCAGCCCTTCTCTTTCAGTTCCTCTTGCAAGGTTAAGTGTCTGGCTCCCCATTCTCTTACCTTAACCAAGGCTACTCTGACCCCAGCAAAAATAGTATTATCTCTTTGAATACCTCTTTGCTTCTTTCTACATCTCTCTTCTGGACTGTGTGCAGTTTCCGTGGATAAACCGTTTCATACTGCTCAACTCCAGGTAGTTTCCTGCTTGTGCTCCCTAGGAAGAAACAGTTGTATAATTATGTAAACATAGTATTAACTTATTCAACACCATATTTCATGTCTGTCAGGACTGATTCTCTTGGCCTATATTTTCATTCAACTGTTGCGCCCCTTGTTTCTCACGGATTCTCTGCTCTGTCTCTGCCACGGGCTCATCCGCTCTGCTAAGTGTTCTCCGTCTTTGTGACACAGCAAGAGGTTGGTTGCAGCCTGGATTTCAGGTGACTTGACATAGCCAGCCTTTCCAGGTGTCAGAATGTGTTCTGCAGTTCACCTTGAATTTCCTTCCCCAACATCACTCAGCAGTTTGGAGTTCCAATGTGCCACAGACCAGCTGTGCATGGTGCAACCTTTGCATTTTGCAGATGACGTGAGTTAAGTTCTACGGTTCTGTGAAATGAGTGATCTCCACATGTTATCACATCATGACTTACAAGTTAAGATTGTCTCTAGATAAGCCATTAGACTCAAGCAGTTCACCACAAGATGGGATCAAGCCTAGATTTCTTCTTTAGACAATTTCAGCTGGTCTCACAGGGGTGCTGCTACTTCAGTAGGTCCACTTTTAACAGACTGGGATGCTGGGGATGGGTACTTGTCACAGCAGGACTGGAGAAGACACTTGAAGAAGGCTTGGGAAAATAACATAAGATAGTAAAGTAGGACTGTCCTGAAGCTGTTAAGCAGCCCAGATCATTCCTTCACTTGCAGAACTCTTTTTGCTGATCTTACTTGTGGTTTGTTGTGTGTCTGCAGTGGCTGTAAAGAGCTTTTTGAGGAAGTGCAGTGATGATGAAAAGTGTTGCTTTTTGTTTTCTGCTTCTGAACCTGAGTGAATCTTGACAAAAGCTAATTTGTGGTATGATTTGCAGGGGTGGTCAGCACTCCTTGCATCATTTCAGGTTAATAAGAGCAGCTGGTGTACAGCATTTGAGAAAAGAGGGTCATACAAGGGATGTCTCCATCCATGCAACAGCAGGTTTTAGATGCCTAATGAACTCTTTAATCTCCTACAAAAGGTCATTTCACCTGAGTGGGCAAATTCTCCAGGGCTCAGCACTAAGCACAATAGTCTGCATTTGAAAAAGATAAAACAAACAAAAGCCAAACCACAAACAACAAAGGGAGAGTGCAACTCCTGTTCTAACTGTCAGTCTCAAGGCCAGACTTCTACAGCAGTGGGGCATCTAATTACTGCATTTTTCTGTATCTACAACAACAGAGCACATCCACCTAAAAGTTGTTCTGGCAAAATAAACAGATTAATTCTTCATAATTGGTTTATTTGATTAAACACTTTCCAGAAATAATTGGAGAATAGTGTTGTTTGTATCTTGGAAGGTGAGTGCTGTGGGGAAAGGTTGGTCCATGTAAGGGCAGTGGGACCTGAGCAGTTACTGTCCATCAGCTGAGCCAGTGCCCAATGCAGAGCAGCGACCTGTCCACGTCGTCTTAGCAAATACCAAGGGCAGGTTTGTTGCTGTAATTTGCAGTATTGCTATATATTTTATTTTAAGCATTAATGGTGTTTAAATTTAAGAAAATCTTTATCATTGTGGACTTAGTCTTTCCATGAGCTTACAGTGCATCCTACATAATGACCACACTCATATTTTAGGCCTCTCAGAAGAGAGTTCTGTAATCCAGTTTTTTCTGCCCACTCTGTTTCAGACCCTTCTGAGGCCAGCTCAAGTTGAGACTACATTTGAATGGAGACTTGGAACTAAATTTGTCCTTTTCCTGCAGTATAATACAAACAGCATTTCAAGGAAAACAGGTTAGTTTTGTTCTGGAACAAATAGTTTCTTGGAGGGTGTTTTTAATCAACTCAGTATATTGTCTTTGCTTTGCTTCAGGCATTGTCTTGAATCAGTAGCTTTAAGGAGGAAAGAAATTCCTTGGATCGCATGCTATAGCTGGACAGAGTGCTAATAAGGAACAAGTAATGATGTTCTATTTCAACAGCTTAAACTAGGGAGTAAAACCATTAGTGAGGATTTAATTTACAGTGAAGGTTTGGTTTTGTCCAGATACAAAATAGCACCTTAAGCATTAGCACTGTATGCTTTTACAGATACTCTGTGAAACTAATGAAATCATGAAGATACTTGCCTGAACACAAATTCCATGTCTAATTATGTGTACAAAACCTGTGCAGGCTTGTGCTTGCCGAGCTCTGAACAAAATCTGTTCTCTGTTGACATTAATTCAAAAAAACAATGCATGTGGGGGGGGAAAAAAAAGTGTGGTTTGTTAAGGTTAAGTCATATGAATACTCATAACCTGGAGTATCACACTTATAATAGGGGTGCTATCTAGTTAAATTTGTATTAACTGAATTAAATTAACAGTCTTTTCTTTTACGCCCAAATACTGTCAGTGTAACAGCTTGTTCCAGTTGGATGAATCGTCTGCCTGCTTGCAGGGGACGTACTCTTAACTGGCTCAAAAAACGTACCTGTTCTTGGTCTTTAGGCAATCCACAGCTAGTCTTGACACAAATAAATATTTCTCTAACTAGAGAATTATCTAAAACTCTCTCTAACTAGAGAATTTTAGATAGTAACCTTGAACAGAAAGAGAAAAAAGCAAGCCTCCCTAACATCAGCAGTACCACTTTTTCACTGGCTTTAATTCACTGTTCTTCCCTATTATCTACCTGTTAATAATTAAAAATTCATAAAAGCTACACAGAGTTATCCATAGCAACCACTGATAAAAGATTATATATATATTAAAAAACAAAACAAAACAAAACAAAAAAACAAAAAAACAAAAACAAACAAAAAAACACAAACAAAAAAAACCAAACTGTACCTTGTTGGAGAAAATCCAACAAAAAAACAGCAACAAGAAGAATGTTGTTCATCTCAGCTGCCCTGGTGTCACAGGGGTCCCCGTGGTGTCCCAGGCTGCCAGTCCTTGCCCGGGCCGTGCGTCGGTCGCTCTGAGTCTTGCTCCTTTATGAGGAACTGTTTGCTGAAGGTGTTGCACAATTTTCAAGTCACAGAGCGTTACAGCAAGCGGAAGTTCCTGCTGGTTAGTTAATGTCACACGAATGGTGATGTATTGATTGCTTCTCTGGAATAAGTTCCCTGAAACTCTTCATCAGGAAAAAATGGGAAGAAATATAATAGTAATAAAGAGGGAGATTGGAGTGGTCCTAATGTTGTCTTTTTATGATCTTGCTGGTAAAAAGCTGCAATAGGAAGGGTGGGTACCACTGGTGGCTCAAGGAATGCGAATGTTTTCCAGAGGCTTAGGGTAAAACAGGTAGTCAGGTCTGGTGTTAAAGACACATTTCAGTTCTCTTACCATTTAATCTGTATGAAAGGGTAGGGCTTGGAGCACCAGTAAAAGCACATATAAAGCTCTATCTGTGAATCATATCTCCAGTATAAACACCCAGTAGGTCCTTTTCTGCCTCCTTTGCTCTCTATTAGTAATGTTTGCCTGAGGTTCATGTGATAGTGTCTGAATAAAAGGGGAAGCAGAAAGTGAGCAGCTAAGGTGGTATTTGTCAAATAAAAAGTAGAGTCATTTTCTTTGCTAGAAACTTGTCACATTGACTCGGACAGCTGTAATAAAATTACAAGAAAGAATTTTTTCTCAGTGAGGGTGACAGAGCTCTGGAACAGGCTGCCCAGGGGGGTTGTGGAGTCTCCATC
>JAOEGS010008424.1:139726-151234 GCA_025447755.1 Corythornis vintsioides | reverse complement strand
GCAGGGGGGTTGGACTAGATGATCTTCTAGCTCCCTTCCAACCCCTAATATCTATGAATCTATGAATCTATGAAAATGGCACTACTTGCTTCTTAGGGTCTCAGCTCAATATAGAGGTGCTATATAGAAGTTTACCTCTTAGAATGGATATCAGACAGTACATGGAACTAGGACAGATTGTGCTTTATACTGCAGTCTAAGACTGTAAATTTGTGTTAGCAGTGCACATCACTCAGTAATAGTTATTTATTTATTTATTGCATGTTTTAATAAATAAATATATCTCTATAAATCTACAGGATTATTATTACTGCTATGACTAAGAAAAGTTCACATTTGTAATATAAGCATTATTGGGTAATTATTTCCATCTCGGATACGTGTTGAAAAGTTCTGATTTTTAAACACTGAAAACTGAAATTATAAATTCAGCCTTTCTCCTTAGATTTTGCTGTATCTCCAGATGACTGGGAGCTCTCAAAGAATGGGCTCCAAGCTTTCTTTAAGGACAGAACTAGTTAATAACAATGTATGTGTGATGCTGATTGCAATAGTCAATTTAGGTGTAGAAATGGCAATTTAATAGTAAAACTTCATTCTAAGGCAAGAGCCTGATGACCTGCGTGTCTTTATTTTGTCCAGCCATTCACCGAGGCAGTGATGTGGAGGTGGCCATGAGATGCTGCTGAACAGAGGCAAGGGAATCTCACATCCCTTTGTGTTGCTTTGCAGCGATGGAGGCTGAACACAGAATAACTTCCTATCATCCCCTGTGCACCCCAGATATGTTGCTCTGGCTTCAGTTGCTCTGGGAGATGCTGGGCTGGATGCATCTGCAAGCCCTTTGTGCAGCTTTTCTTGCTCTTTAGCTCTAGAGTTTTCCTTCAGCATTTGCTTTTCCCAGCTCACTTGTTCTGTTCTGTTGAGGGTGTGCTCTGCTTTGGCAGTAGCTCAAAATTTTGACAGGGCATATGGAAGTGTAAAATAATCCTACACAGGACTAAGTGTAGACCAGACACATAGTCTGGCATTCAAGCCTGTTCTGAGATCTGCTAGTGTAAACACTGTGTTGGTTGTGAGTAACATTGGGTTTGAATGGTCTCTGTGAGTGTTTGAGAGCTCCTGGAGCAGGATTTAGTGGCATCTGAGAGAGGAGAAGGGGCATCTCTCTGCCAGAGTCCTGATGAGTACCCTCAAACCTCTTCTCTGTTGTAGGACTGGAACCCAGGAATTGTGGTGAGCTGCAGCAACCTTATCATAATTCATATTAATATTAATCCCCCGCCTACTGTTATAACACCATTTTTAGCCAGCACTGTGCTCTGACAGAGGCCACCTTTCTCAATGGACCTTCCATCTCTGAGTGCCCTGGGAGCTGAACCTTCCCAGGACAGAGCTTCAGCCTGACCCTCCTGGGACAGGAATGCTTTTTGGCAGCAATTTGTCTGGGACAATCTGTCTTGGAGACAGGGAGCGCTCTGCAAGAGAAGTCACATGGTGGTCAGGGAGGTATCTGTAAGGTCTCAGCTGATGGAAAAGCTGCTTCTGGCTTTTTTTAAAACCCACTAACAATTGTGCAATGTCCAATTGAGCAGATTTCATATTTCTAGGTGTGTAAAATTGCTTGACAAGTTTGTCTCGACATTGAGTAACTGGAATGTTGGTATCTTTAACTCGAGTGCTTTCTGCTTAATCAAAAGAAAAAAGCATAAAAAATTGGAATTCACCCCCACACTGAGGGTCTGCACCAATCCTGCCCATGTGAGGTTAAACTGAGTATTAACAGTTGTATGCTGGGGTACTAGACTGAACTAAGGAAAAATCAAGGTTTGAATCACTTCTAAGAGGAATTTTCAGGTGTGTATAAACAACATGGGTATCTCTTTGCCCTACACATTCAGACATAGCACTAAGCACACCCATTAACTGCTACATCCAGAGACAAGCAGTTGAGAGATGCAGTTTTGTTCTTCCATGTATCTCTGTGTGTTCCCTTCTGCTTTTCCCCCATCTAAGCCCAGGATAGCTTCAGCAAACAGCTCAGCAGCTCTGCCTCTGTGTCCACATCCCTACTCCTGCTGGGAGAACGATGAGAGCTGCCACCAGGGCAACCAAGGGACTGTTGGTTCAGCACAGATTCCTCCATTTCTTTGCCCTGAGCTTCGACCCAAGCCAGCCTGCAGGTTGTTTTTCTCTGCAGACAAACAAGGCCATGAGGGTTTTGCGTGTGTGTTCCAGCCCTGTGCTCCTCTTTGCTTCCTCTGTCTATTCGCAGAAGCATTCCAGTCTCCCCACAACCTTCCTATCCGTGGCAGCCCCAGGCCCTTCCCCTCCATTTCCAGAGTTGATCCAAAACCTGTTGAAGTCAACAGAAGAACTTCTATTGCTTCCAAGGCCCTTGGATCAGTGCTACACTTCCTCTTTAAAACCTGCTTTTTACATAAAGCTTTTTCGTGTACTTGCCTCTGTTGTCACATTCCCAAAGTTAGTTATCCTTCTTTTCCTCAGCTGCCTCTGAGCAATGTTTCCTCTTTAATGTTTTGTCCTCCTTATTTGCTGGGTTTCTGTTGAAGTATATAACCAGATGGCTGCTTTAGACCTGCTTATAGTGTTAGTTACTTGCTCCTCACCTTATGTGCAGGACTTGGCTCCGCTTGTATTGCCAGTGTTTAATATAAAGTAAAATCCTTTAACCTAAACTAGGATTGAAACTAATTTGGTAAGCACTAGATGAGTTATTTTTAGTGTGGCTCTGATCAGAGTATGGGCTGTGATCTGATTCTGACTAAGGAAACCTCATTGCAGGCTATATATCTCTCACCCCTTTTGCCTTACAGATCATAGACATACATGGGAAGTTACAAGTATGTTGCTTCCTTCTTTCCTTCCCTTTTCTTCAAAATGTTGAACAAAAAATTGGTTACTTCATCTTCCTTCTATTCTTCATTAACTGCATTTTTCTTAGTTCCCCTGCACTGATGTCATATCATAGTTACAATAGCAACCTAAAGCGACCTGTGGGTAGTTAACTGAAGGTACAGAACCTTCCAATATGACCTTGTTCAGGTATTTCTCAAGAACCACTAACTTCTTATAACTTCTTAATGTGATTAAGGTTATTTTTTTGGAGGTTGATCCTTCTCACAAAGCACATGCAACCCTTTTCTGGCTGTAGTGCGTGTTGTGCAATTGTGTGCCCACGTACAAGCTGTTTGAAGTTCTCCAACTGCACAGCACAAGTGACAATGCAGATCATTGTGGATTAGGCATGGTGGTCTTAGCTACTATTTTTTGAAGGTGTAATGTTTTGTATTATTTAAATTTGGGAGTACATGAGGTCTGGCTCAGTTTTGCCGAGGAATGGAATAAACCTGAGTGCTACGACTTAATAACTCGCACAGTTCACTGCTGGTTGGCATCCTCTGGGACTCTGCTGGCTGTACACAGGAGTAAAGAGGGTCTCAACTCTTAGAGCTGGGTTTCAGGAGGGAGGAAGCACCACACAAAGTTGTAGGTAGACCTGCTAGTCTGTGTTATGGCGGTGCAAGGTGCTGTGTGTGCATGACCAAGAAGGTAACCACACTTTGGACCTTCATGAACTGAACCTCATCTCCGCCCATCCTCTGCTTCCTTCATCCCCTCACTGCCCATGGAAGGTTTGCACCTGCCTGTCCTGCCTGCTGTCCTTCCAGCTCTGCCACAATCAAGCCTTTCAGCTCAACTCCTTTCCCTCACAGGGAATTTGGAAAGAGCTGGCATAACATGCAGCTTTTTTTTCTGGCAAGCAAGAAAGGGGAAGCAGAACTATTTTACCTGGATGGCTCTGTCATAGTGTCTGCAGCCCCATGTACTCCAATTGCTTCCCACACATATGGAGTACATAGAGAACATTTTAATGAGTCATCTTGCCTCTGTGCTGGAGGCAAGAACATGAACAAAGAAGCAACTGTCCAACCTGAGCTCCCTCTGCAGCAGGAGATTTTTCCTGGCTCAATGTGGTTACTGACAAAGAGCTCCCAGTGTGAACAGGGCTGTCCACCAGCCAAGCTGTGCTTTGAATCCTCGGAGTAAAGGTGCCTTCCACTTGGGTACAACAAGCTCTACAAAGTACAGGCACGATTGTGTTCATATCAGAATGACACGTGTAGCACAAAAGTATTTTCTTTACCACAGTGAACATCCTTAGGCTACAGCCTCCATACTACAAAAAGTGTGGGTTTTTCAACTCCTCCATCTTTAGCCTAAGAGTTCTTCTTGGCCCAGTCTACTGCCTCAAAGGATGTGCTTTGCTGTGTGGAAAAATATGTATGGCAGGTACTCTGTGGTGAACCCCACAGCAAAGTGAGAGACACCTTGACCTGCAGTGAACCCGCACATTCTGTATGTGTGAGGAGGTGGTGAGCTGCAGGTTTACTCCATACCCTTCCCTGTTCTATATGGGCATTCTTTTAAGACCAATACGTACGGAGGCTAGTGAGAAGGAGCTGCCACCAGCTGAGTTGCATGCTGGCTTCTGCTGGCTTCTCTTGGAGGTGCTTGCTCTGGTGACTGTATTGCAAAGTGATGTCTGCCTTTTATTTCCTCTGTACCCACTTCCTCCTGCTTCCAGCTGTGTGTGAGTCTCAACCCAGAATGACATCAGTGGCTTTGTGCTATTCCTCAGTTAGGAAGCCTCTGGAGCCTTTGAGACGGCTCAGAGATGCTCAGAGATTATCTCTGCTCATGAGGCTGGAGAAACAGTTCTCTGCACTCCCTCTCAGCTGCAGCCTTCTACAGTTTTCTGTAGGTTTACTGATCTTTTTTAAAGCTGTTTTTGAAGTAACTCAGCTATGAGTGGCCCCAGAAGTTCTTTGACACTGTCCTTTCAAGATCAAAGGGCCACTGAGCAGGTGCAACTGCAGTTAGGACCATCTTGCATCTCCTTCTCATTAATCAGATCTGAACAGTCTAATAGTACCCAGCTTTATATGATGCTTGTTATGAGTAGGTCTTAAAACACTTTCATAATAAGGTTAATATTTCACCATCTTACAGATGGGCAAACCTGGGATGTACAAACTGGGTGGTTTGCTGCAAGTGTCCACCCAGTCTGGTGGCAGCCTTCTGGACCAGTCATACGTCTGTGGGATTGATTGAAACTGCAATGAGCTGTCACAGGGGTAACCCTGATGGGCAGCTGCCATAGAGTGGCTCCTGGTACCCTGCTCTGTCCTTGTGTTATTGCAGCTTTTGGCTTTGGGTGACTTTTTAAAAGCTACTGCTCTTCCTCACCTCATTTATTTGAGACTGACAGCACTGATAGTATCAGTAAAGATTCCCCAAATCCCTGCGCTGCATTAATGTGTTGTTAGAAATTACTTAGGTTCAGTAAATAGTGGCAGAGATACTTTGGTGTTTGCTAATACCACTTAAATACAGGCATAAAAGCAATATAAATGAGAGATAAGACCTCAGTGATTCCTTTCCTACTGCCCCGGCTCCGTTCACATGGGGATGTGACTTTACATTTGCACTGCTTTAAAGAAGTAGAAAGAGAATGGCTCATGCATTTTGCATGTTACACCTCTTCCCTGTGTGCCACCAGCTGCCTCCATCCCTACGCTGCACCGTTTAACAGCCCCAGCTGCTGAGGACGAGTGCCCAGCACAGCTCTGCCATGAGCAGATCATGTGTGTTTGAGTTGGTGTCACAGATGTACAACTATTGGCTTTGACGTGCACAAATGCAAGAAAAAATAGTAAAACTAGCCAAAAAAACCCCTTAAATTCGTCATGATGTTAGAATTTAGACTCTTGATTTGTGTGTCTGCCTGTAGATAAGAGAGAGGAGAATGTGCGTGGGCACAGAAGAAATTACCAAATATTTAAGTAAGCACCTCCTAGAATCACTGCTTTTGTATGTGTGTGGCAATTTCTCTAGTGGGTTTAGTTAAACATTTCCAAGGTCCTTTCTTAAAATAAGTCTTGTAGATATTTTTGCGCTCTGATCTGATGCCTAGGAAAATTAATGTGTTAGGTTGTTTTTTTCCTCTTTTTGTTTTCAATTGTAAAAATTTGGGAAGGTCATACTAATCTTGAAAGCTAAGATACTAATCTGGAGCCAGACCTTTTTTTCCTTTTTCTTCTTTTAAAATTTCATAAAACCACAGAAACTTTTTTTTTTTCTGGGCATCCTGGTGTTGGTCAGTTCTGTGCAAACAGTGTCAGAATGCCCTAAGAAAGGCTGATTTGCAGCATTTCCAAGCTTGAAGTAGTAAAACAAACAAAGAAAGAAACATTACAAAGTTTCAGGAATTAAATGTTTGGGGATGCAATTGCCCAAGTATTCTACTAAATGACCACTGTAACTTTTAAGGACTTCTGTCAGCTATAGAACAGAGTAAAAATATAGAATAAAAACCCCTTTCTAATTTTATTCATGTTGAAGACACACAGTTGTAAAAAAAAGATTTTAGGGTTTGTCCTGTAGAGATATGAATAATAGTGGAAAAATCGAAAATGAAATTGTTTTATTGCATTGCAATGGCTTCTTACTCTTTTACATTAATAACTTCTATGACATTACTCAGTATAGCATTTCATTTATATTGCATTTAAAAAGAAAAACAAAACAACACCACCACTTTTTTGTTTTCCTGAGTCTTTTTATGTTCTGCTATATGTGATGAAACAGTGTCAGCAAGAGCTGAGTTGCTCTGTTCAGTCGCTGTGACTGTCACTGTCTGAGGATTTGCTGTCGAGGGAGGGATTTGTTCCCCTAATCCCTGGGAGATGAGGGCTGTGGGGTTTGGAATCCTTCAAGGAGACACCAGCTTTGGTCAGGCCATGGTTTCAGGAGCTGTTTGCTCAGACATCTGAGTCCAGCCTGATACCCGATGCGGGGCTAGACTGGAGTAGCTGCAGGGGTGAAGCAAAGGGGCTTGTGGAAAAGATCTTCCCTGGGTAATTTATATCCATATTTCAAACAGACCTGAGGATTTTTAAGTACCCAACATCCCATTTCTGTCTGTGAAAGACAGGTATGTAGTTCACCTATGGCTCTCTAGAAGTCTCTGTTTTCTGCTGTTCAGAGATTTTTGAATTATTCTGGGAAAGGTGTTTGGAGTGGCTGACAGCTCCTGGTTCAAACTGCAGCTCACAGGACATTGGTGCTTCAAGGGAGCAGTTCCAAGCTGAATTAAGGGTTGATTTTCTACACCATTATCTTTGACTGTGCAAGAACATAGAGGGGTGGAAGAGCCCAGGGCTAGCTGTGTACTTTTAATCTCACATAATATGCTTTTTGTTGGTGTCACAGTCTATTTCTATATAATCTTGTACCCTGGCAACCCATCTTTATCCTGAGCAAAGGATAGGCCTCTTCTTAGAAGAATGTTACTCCACTGAACATTGCAAAATGCTGTCTGTGTTCAGCACCTCAAACACAGTTAAACAAAAAGCAGGTTTTGTTCAAACTTTTCTGTGATGTGTGTGAGAAAACCTGGTGCTTGTGCTGACATTTGGACAGTAAATATGTGGCAGTCCGACCCATAAGCAAAGCAGGAACATCCCAGGAGTAAGATCTACTGCTCCTTGTCCTTTTTATGTTGGTTAGGGCAGAAATACCACCTGCAGGTCACGGGTTGTTTTGCACTATTGATCCTTTTCACCCACCTGCCCTGTTGTGGAGCTGGCCTTTTCATCCCAGGGGATGCTGCAGCATGCCCTCTTGGACTTGCAAGGCCACTCCTACCCAAGGGCATGTATTGTGCTGGCAAGCATCAACTACACATCCCTCAGAAGCTGTCTGAAGGTGCTGTGGGACAATGGACCTGTGGGACACGGAACACCCCAGAGCTGTAGCTGCTTTGTAGACCACTCTTTTTGCTGCAGGGTAGGCTTAACTGCCAGTTCTCGTTGACAAAAGCTCCTTGATCTGGCAGCCACCCTCTGATGGGAGGAAGAAGTTGAGAGCCAGGTCATGACAACTGCCAAGATAACAGCTTATCCAAACAGGTCTCTTTATTCTGCAATTTATTCATTAAATTGCCCTGACTGAAATTTGATGGGAAATTATTTCATGCATGGAGCATAGCTCACCTCATGTCCACAGCTGCCAAGGATCTCCCTAGTTGAATTAGGGCGTGTCTGATCCTTAGGAAATGTTATTTTAAAAGATTAAAGTCTTTTTATCACATTCCATTCTCCCTAGGAGACTCTAAATGTGAACCTTTGTTACAACACTGCAGCTTCTCAGGACATCCTTGCTCCTGCTCTAACACCGGCATGTCCATGCTGAGCTTCTTGAATTGGTGGTTTAGTAAATGTACTTTTGTGATTAATTGCATGATTTATGAGTGATTTAGAGGACACATCACCCTTCCCTTTCCCCAAAGTGATAGGGTTTTAAGCCTTCTGAGTAACAACAAACTATTAGAAATGTTACTCTTGGAAACTATTGTCATTTGTGAATTTCAGTGATACTCAAGCACTTCAGAGTAGAATGGTTTTAAAAACTGAAATTTACCCTCTTAAAATATTTTGACATTTCTGAAAGTTGCTCCAGGCTGCAACTTTCCTATATGATTTTGTTCTGTGTATATCATGACAAACTAAACGAAGAGAGTAAGATGCAGAAGTGATTAACAAGTATGAATAAGCCATCCCCTCACTTTCTATAGCTATAATTTTTTTTATGTACTTAAGATAAGGATTTATTGCTGAGCAGTCTGTTGGCCCGTCCTTTCCCAGGTTTCACATCGCTGACTAACGCCATTCAGTTGTTACAAGCCAGTGACTATATCTGCGTCATCAGAGCACCCAATCCAAGGAACTCTGTAGGAATTCATGGCTGAAAATTTCAGTGGAAGACCTTATGGAAGGGAAAGGAGATTTTGATTTTACTTCAGTTTTCTAAATGGTATCTGTCTTAGTCACATTCTCATACCTGCAGGATCAAAATCGCCAGGATGTGCATGTCCAAGTAGTCTGGGCAGGATTATTAGTGGTGACGTGGAGAGCAAGGGATGCCAGCTACTGTCCCTCTGTTCCATCTGCTGTGTTCCTCATGAGTGGGGACAGTGAACTGGGTTTGGAATGGACGTCTTAATACTCTTTTTAATTTGGCAGTTATGGCAAGAAGACTCTTGTTTACTTTCCCCTCCCTCATCTTAGGCAATTGTTGTTTCCTCATTGTGGTTATCTTACAGCTGCACCCGGTTTTCCTCTGAGGGTAGCAGGAGAGGTATAGTGCATACAATTCTCCTTTTCGCTGTCGTTCATTGGCACAGGTCTTCTGCTGACAATTCATCTGTGCTGTGTCCTTGATGTTTGCCAGTGTAATTGCACTCAATTGTATCCTTAGTTCCCAACAGATGCCAGGTTTTTAACCCATGCTTACTATTTTTTTCTGGTGCTTTCACAAAAGCGCATTTATAGTCACATCTCACTCATACCTGTCTCAACATTTCTGACACTAAACACTACAAGTGTTACATGTTGTGAGTCTGAAAGAGTGAAAAGGGAGCACCAGGAAATACTCTGTGACTAAAAATAGAATAGCTGGGAGCAAGGAGGGATGTGGGTGGGAAGGAAGATGCACAAGACACTCTCTCAAAGCTTTTCCTAAGACTTCTGAGCAATATCTGTAAAAATCCTGCAAAACAAAAGATAGAAGCACCCACTCAGGTCTGTAGCAACATTTTCACTTACTCCAGGGTGACTCACTGTGAAAGTGATATTTGTGCCCTAAGGTTTAGAGACAAGAGAATCACTTTTGATAAAAAAGAGAAGGAAAAAAAAAAAAACCAACAACCAAAACAAAAGTACCAAGTACCGTGGGCACTTCCAGAGCTCCTTGCTGTGGCAACTTGGAACCAAGTGTGTTTGGTAAACCAAGCAAGTTCAGCTGATGTTAGATAAGTTTCTTCTCGACTTCCCAGTGTGCACCTGGGTTTCACATTACTAAGGAAGATTTAAAGCTCTCTTAAAAGGTCACTTATCATTAATATATTTCAAGCAAGGACAGATTGATTCATTTGTTAAGGGAAAGCTTTTGATGGTTCCATAAGAACAGCACTGGAATAGTTTTGTGTAGAGTGAGGTTTACCTCCAACCTATCTGAGCATATCAGAGGGCTTGGATAGGAACTGATCAGTGTAACAGGAATTCCGCCTCATTGGAGATATTACTACTATTTCATTTCTTATTCAGTTTTTATTACCTGGTGTTTGTGACCAGACTTGGGTGGATGGAAGTCTGCTGATTACTTATGATCTATTACTTAGAGAGGGAGGTTCTTCTCCCTCTCTACTCTACCCTAGTGAGGCCATATCTGGACTATTGTGTCCATTTATGGGCTTCCCAGTTCAAGAGAGACAAGGAGCTGGAGAGAGTCCAGCAAAGGCTCTGAAGATGCTGAGGAATCTGGAGCATCTCTGTGCCCAGGAAAGGTGGATATTATATATTAACCTATTTGGTTCTACTGCCTTGAGGAATGGCAGATATTAAAGCAGAGAATATTGTTCCCTGTGAGCAATTAGCCATGTGACTATAATACAAGACCCTTGGATTTTAGTGTGCAGTTTTATTTGATGGGTTAGAGACAGGCAATGTGGTTGCAATGTGAGGTTTGGTGCTTGTACTTTTAAGGGTGGCTTGAAAATCGGGGTTTTTTCTGCACTCACGCCTGTGCAGTCCTGTGCGAGGCTGGTTACCTGCTGGTTTGTACTGTACATGACTGCTTTTGATAGTGAGTAGGTGCCTTTTCTCATAACACTAGAAAGGCTGTTCAGGAGGTGTCGGACCCATCAGGAGTCACAGAGTTGCAGTGACTGTTGTGTCACAGTGTGCGGTGCTGTCACTCAACCTACCTTATGCTGGGGCACCAGTCCTGGTGCCAAGCAGAGGATGGAAATTTACA
This sequence comes from Corythornis vintsioides, assembly GCA_025447755.1. Classification (NCBI taxonomy): domain Eukaryota; kingdom Metazoa; phylum Chordata; class Aves; order Coraciiformes; family Alcedinidae; genus Corythornis; species Corythornis vintsioides. The sequence continues at coordinate 140,335 of JAOEGS010008424.1, read as the reverse complement.
CCTGGGCGTTGGGGCCAATGCTGCTGTGTTGTGTGCTGCTGCCATCCAGAGCTTAGTGGAGTGAGGTGCATTTGCAGAAAACTGCTGGTTCTACACACACAAGGTAAAGGCAATAAATAATAAATAGCATAAATAAAGAATGATGTTCCAAAATAGTTTCGGTTTCCAGCAAGAACTGGAAGCTGCATCTGCCCCATCTGGAGCAAGTCTGTTTACAGTTCATATTCAGTCTCTTCTCTATTCTCTCAGACACTGCCTCCAATGACAACATGATATCTTTTAAAGAACCAGCAGGATACCTGTGTTCATAGGTGAGCATTTGTATTATCCATGAGTAACACAAATTACTCAATAAGTTTTAGAGTAAATGAATAAGATATTACCTTATTCAGTTACTCTGAAATGATACTTGGTAGTCCTGTATAACAAAATAGGTGTAATTTTGTCTGCTGATTACTACAGTGTTATATATTTGGGTGCAAACTGGAGCACAAGAGGTTTAGGGTAAACACAAGAAAGAATTTTTTCTCAATGAGGGTGACAGAGCTCTGGAACAGGCTGCCCAGGGAGGTTGTGGAGTCTCCATCTCTGGAGACACTTAAGAGCCGC